>JASAND010024294.1:0-61707 GCA_030248195.1 Trissonchulus latispiculum
TATATATTAAGTTGTATAATAAGGAACACAACCACATATACTTGCAGTCCATGCTGACAAATCGTACACTTTTCCGAAGAACTGCCAATAGCAATATATAGCAAGCAGCAGCCGAGAGAAACTCTGGCCAGTTTTCGCGAATATGGGTTGTTCAGCGAAGCTGGTCCATATTAATGCGCTTTTAACCTAGTCCTCCTGGCATTTACAACCTGCCCCTCCCGTATTAACGTTTTAAAACCTAGTCCTCTGACCATTTACAACCGAATGTCACCCATATTGCATTTTTCATGCTCCACCGGAGCATTTTTATTCTTGTTAGTACTGGGTATAAACAGCTGTAGATGTTTTTCAGTTATTTTGTTGATTCGTTCCAGTTTTTAGGTGGACAAGATTGCTGCTGCACTAGCTGGAATAGGACTCAAAGCGGGTAATCATGTCGGTCTTTGGGGAGGCAATCATTCCCGTTTGATTCTTACGATGTATGCCTGTGCCCGCTTGGGCTTGGTCTATGTTACTTTGAATCATTTGTTGCCTTCTGACTTATTGAAGGAGCAAATTGAACATGTATGTCTAACTTCAGTTGTAAATAAAACTTATTATAGTCAGGGGAGAACATCGCCGGCAACGTGGGGGAAACATCACCGGCAACGTGGGGGGGGGAACAATGACTCACCCTGCTCGACTGGCACATGATAGAGATAAAAATCTAGTGCAAATGAAAGTTCGAGTTTTGTCTTTTAAGATAATTTGTGTATAGTACAAGTAACCGTTCCTGTCGATTGAGCGTTCGTGTGGCATGGGTCCGAAGTGACACCCAAAAATGACCCTAAAACCCAGTGATTTTTCACCATTTCTAAGATTATGGCAATTTACTGGTAATAGTTACATGAAGGAGTTTGTGAATGTGCTGTAGGAATTTATAATTTATTATTTATAATTTACAATTATTTTGGGGAAGCAAAAATTCCGGGAGGGAGCTGTTTCTGGATGAAGCTTCGGGCCCCCGTAAAAATTGTCCTGTTAAGTATGCCCCCACGAATAAGTGGGCGGTCATGAGGAGGGTTAAAACTGGTAGTACTAACTAATAGACTAATGGAAGTACTAAGTACTAACTACAATCAATTGACCAACGACCAACCGTGTGTCAGCAGATAAAAATTAATGACACAATAAAACTAAATGTATATATGTGTGTTGTGTAAAATGTAATTATGTATGTAAACTATAATATATAAATGATGAATAATACTGCTGGTGGAATAAATGTGTTCACATTTAGACGGACTGTGCGGCCCTGATTTGCTTTCCAACTGTTAAAAATGGTCATTGCTATGCAATTCTGAGCTATCTCTATCCTGCTTTGACTTCAAGTCCTGCTGGACAACCCCTCGGCGATAATGGCAAACTTTCTCACGTAATCATTGACGAACAGTCCACATACACGTAAGATTGTTTATGCACAATTTCTTAGAAGGATTGCATCGAGAACGCCTATCTCAGTTCCTTTTGAAATATAGAGAAATAATGAAAAACGCCTGCCTGTAGTCACTAAGGCAAAGCCTTAGTCCGAAACCAGAGGCAACCAATCAATGCCTTTGATCCTTCGTGGAGTCGCCTGCTAGCCCGCGTTTGCTTCATTTTCTTGATGTTCCTTTTGAAATATGTATAGAAAATTTCATGGTAATACGTAGTATTATAGGGGAGCGCGAGAGCGGTCCCCTATAATATGGGTGTAAAAGGCTCAGTGCGGCCCTTGGAGACCCGTTCGAGCTCCGTGATAGCTAAATACTCAACCAAACTGGACAATTTTGGTATCGTTGGAATCTACACGACGAGTACTACAAGTCGCAAAAAAGTTTTGGTCAAAATTTCCAACTTTGAAAATTTTCGCTTCCGGACAAGTTAGGTCCGTTTTTTTCCGTGTAACTCACGCTTGGAAAAATGCAATTTTCTGTCGGAGTGTTAGAACGATCTGGGCATTTTCAGCCGGTGAAGTTTGGTTTTTCTGAACGTATATATCCCGAAAGTGAACCTTTTTGATATTTTTTCGCTGCCCGGCCCGGCCAGCCATCTGTACGGCCGGCCAAAAGTGGACTTGGCGCTAAAATGGCCGAAACTGGCCAATTTTTTGTCAAAGCTACAGGACTCAGGGAAGACGCTAGAGAGACGTGGTTTGTTGCATAAGGATCTACGGAAGGGTTTATATGTCCTAACGAGGGCGATTTTTGATATCTGGCCAGGATCGTTCTGGCGGCCGGCCCAAAGTTGGTCCGGTCAAGTAGCCATTTTCGGAAAATTTCTAAGTAGTCCCAACTCCACAGAAAATAGTCAAAAATAGGCCTAAATATGCTGTTTTGGGCCATATAGTGGGACGCATATAAGGGTTATCGGGGTCGCTGAACACGATGAGCATATTCGCAGCTCTGTGCGGTGCTGCTATCGTGCTGTACTATTATGCAGCAACCGTAGCACGCTGTCTGTAGACTTACTGTAAACGGCTAAACATATGAAACTTGGTGAAAATTATGTCTGTAGTAAGGGAGAACTGTAGCTATGTTAGTTGGTGCACTCTCTAGCTTCCACCGTGCTGTATGTGCTGCCCCAAACACAGCACCTTCGATAACAAGTTATTCATTCGTCACTGGTATTTGAAATTCGGCATACAGATAGTTTAGGACATGACAAACTATTATAGATACGTTTCGTATACTTATTACGATGTTACTATGTGGTAGCGCTGCAGTGGAGTGCTGCAGAAGTACAGCACGGCCTATAACTAACTACAGAAAACTGGCAGTCGTCTGAAATTCTGTAGGCAGGTGCAGAATAATAGCATTGGAAATCATGCCATACAAGTCTCCTTTTTTGGCAGTGAAGTTTGCGCCTAATTGCTCTGCAGTAGAGTGATGCTGAAGTACAGCACGGCCTGTAACTAGCTACAGAAAGCTGGCAGTCGTCTGAAATTCTGTAGGCAGGTGCAGAATAATAGCATTGGAAATCATGCCATACAAGTCTCCTTTTTTGGCAGTGAAGTTTGCGCCTAATTGCTCTGCAGTAGAGTGATGCTGAAGTACAGCACGGCCTGTAACTAGCTACAGGTAAGTTGCAATCGTCTGAAATTTTGCACACAGGTGCGGCAGAGCACTGCAAATCGTGTTTTATGAGTTTCCTTCACTGACAGTAAAGTTTGCATTTGTTTGCGCTGCAGTAGAGTGCTGCTGAAGTACAGCACGGCCTATAACTAGCTACAGATGAGTTGCAATCGTCCGAAATCTTGCACACAAGTGCGGCAGAGCATTGCAAATCGTGTTTTATGAGTTTCCTTCACCGACAGTAAAGTTTGCATCTGGTTGCGCTGCAGTAGAGTGCTGCTGAAGTACAGCACGGCCTATAACTAGCTACAGGTAAGTTGCAATCGTCCGAAATTTAGTATACAAGTTCGGAAGAGCATTGCAAATTGTGTTTTATGAGTTTCCTTCACTGACAGTAAAGTTTGCATGGTTTTAAAACGTTAATATGGGAGGGGCAGGTTGTAAGTGCCCGGAGGACTAGGTTAAAAGCGCACTAATATGGACCAGCTTCGCTGAACAACCCATATTCGCGGTCACTCATGCTCCACTCCACATGACATACGAGTAAGATCTGCATTCTTCAGCTTTCAAAGCAAGCGGGACGATTTTGAAATATTAAGGCTTATTCCAAATAAACAATGCAGTTCTGGTAGAAAGGTGTTCAAGGTGTTTTTTCTGCAGTGTCAGCGCAGAATCTTGTATTAAGTTGATGCGAAAAGCAGTTGACAAAGTTGTATAATAAGGAGCACGACACATATATACTTGCAGGCCATGCTGACAAATCGGACAATTTTCTGAAGAACTGTCAATATCAACAGCAAGCAGCAGCCGATAGAAACTCTGGACAGTTTTCGCAAATATGGGTTGTTCAGCGAAGCTGGTCCATATTAGTGCGCTTTTAACCTAGTCCTCCTGGCATTTACAACCTGCCCCTCCCATATTAACGTTTTAAAACCTAGTCCTCTGTCCATTTACAACCTAATGTCACCCATATTGCATTTTCATGCTCCACCGGAGCATTTTTATTCTTGTATAATATATATATATATATATATATATATATATATATATATATATATATATATATATATATATATATATATATATATGTATATATCTGTCTTATTTTTAGGCCAAAATTTATGGGGGGGGCGATATGGGGGGGCTCAAAGTGCCCCCCCCCCCCATCAATGGGGGGCTCACCAAAAATCGCGAAAGGTGTTTTTTACGCTAAAATAGCGAAAATTTCGTTAAAATTCCGGCGAAGCTGGAAAAATTTTTGAAAATTTAGGGTAAAATGGTGAAATCTGGCAACTTTTTGGGTTATGTAGGGGAGGTAAAATTTTATGGGGGGGGGGAGGTTGCCGGACTTTAAAAATTGACCAGTTGTCGGACAATTGACAATTCCATTATGACATTTTTAGGGGAGCCTATAATTTTCAAGAATTGGTGAATGGTGTCTCCAACAGCGATATTAATGCTCTTCCCTCTCCTGGAAGCATTCCAGTTAAACCGTCATCACCTGCCTGTCTACAGTTTACTTCGGTAAAATTTACATACGCTGGGTATGGGTTTATTTTAGGCAAAAATAAGGGGGGGGAGAGTGGGGGGGACGCCCCCCACTAGTGGGGGGGAGGTCGAAAAGTGGGGGGGGGAATAAAATGCCAAAAATGCTAAAAACGCTGTATAAATAACCTGTTTTCCACATACACTGCTATAACTACGTATGCTTAAAAGTGCTCAGAAATCAAGTTTTAGCACCAAGAAAGTCGATTTCTCATCAAAAATTTCCGGCGTAGCCGGAAAAAGTTTGAAAATTTTGACCAAAAATCCTAAAAATTTGGCAATTTCTGGACACCTTAGGGTGAGTGGGGGGGAAGCCCAAAAAAGTGGGGGGGAACCCAAAAAGTGGGGGGCGCCCCCCGCCCCCCCCAGTAAAATAAACCCAGCATACGTACATACTTTATTCCATTTTCTCTAAGAAATTGAGCAAACCCTATTTCTTTCATAACTAAAATTTAAGCAGGGGTACTCGCTTTTCTCTGTTTTGTACTATTTGTTTTTCTATTTCTTCTCTGATACTCTGTATCCTGATTCTTTGTTGCCGTTTCAGTTGTATTTTCTTTATGATTTTCAGGGTACGTCTGGTGAGCCAAAGGCTGTTCTGCTGAGTCACTATCAGTTGATCAATAGTTGCCTAATAACTGGAACCAGACTTTATTTGAATCATCAAGTATGAATGTTGTTGCTTTTGGTATCTTGATTTAAACTTTTGATATATAATTTGAACTCTGTGTAAGGGAGGCAAGAGTGATACGTAAATTTGTTGTGTTAGTTGATAGCCTTTGCTTAGCAAAATTCCACAGAACATTTTTAGTATCTAACTAGTGGATAACAGCAGGCACTTGTTTCACTTATCATTCTTTGAACCGATTAAAAATGCGTAGATTTGATCAATTTAATTGTCTGCCATCTGTAGTGTTCAATTGTGGTCGATAGCGCTGCGTTGCTCTATTCACAGCGAATTTTAAGCCACCTTGAGTGAACAGTTCAATTCTCGCTTGGACTTGTAGTGTTATGTTCTGACATCTTCAGCTCACATAATATCCTGTTATGGATTACTTGTACTGACGACTGACAGTAATCTTAGTATATATTGTATTGTATTGCATTGCATTTTCAGTCCGAGATTATGTGCTGTCCTATGCCGGTATTCCGTGGTCCTGTGATGTGTCTGGCTGTTTGGGCTCCCATCATTTTTGGTGTGAAGGTTATCTTTCCGGCTCCGTTGCCACTTCCACCAGCTATCCTGAAGGCTATTCAGAATTACAAGTTGGTTTTGTCTACATTACCTAATTTTCACGTTGCAAAGAAGAGGTGTGGCGGGGTTCGTTGGAATGATTTCTGTTACCGAATAATCTTTAAAGACAAAGTTTGTCTCTGTTTCCAACTTGTACCGCAGTCGGGCATATTATGGAACCGGAAGGTTTCGTTTTAGACACAAATGCGCAAGTCCTTTATACATATCTGGTAGTATGGAACGGCATGACTTTGATGTTGCTCTTTCTGTTTTCTAGATGTACATCCTTAGTATTTAATCCCATTGCATTTGGTCTCATGCTTAGATTGCCAGCCAGCAAAGACTATGACATTTCTTCCCTCACATCTGGTTAGTATACCAATTTGTTGTTTTTGTTTGAAAGAAGTAGCAATCATTCAGTTGTGATGTCAGCATTGAGATTGGTGGTTTGAGGGTGATTTGAAACGGAAGGGTTTCTTGCTTTCAAGAGAAATTTTACCCGGATACACCCGTAAAACTTGTTTTGTGCATTAAATTCTTGCTTTAGTATATACCTACCAATTTTTTCAGTTTCTTCCTATTTGGCTGAAACGAACTATAAAAATGTGTTCAGAGCTGTTGGTGTTAGAACAGAGCTCGTTGGTTCACGCTTCAGCCCAGCAATTCCAAATTAGCGCTTATGTAGGTCCGTTTCTTAGATTTCTTTCTGGCAAATGCCGTGGTTATACTTGACAATCTGGTTACAACTCATTGCCACAACTCGCCTATCTGCTGCCAGGGTAGGGCGTGATCAAACTTCCACCGAGACCGAGATTAGGATATCGAGACCGAGACTGGGCAAGTCTCGGCTTTTGGGCGAGACGGAGGCTCCCAGAGCTGTGGCTTAAGCTCAGTTTATGGCGTTTGAGGTTTAGGCTCAGTATTAGGGACATCAGCACATGAAGCTACGGTTTCCGTACCTCATCAGTTAATTTTCGTAACAGTGATTAGCAGCAGAGCGAGTTAGCGTTTAGTCTGTTAGCTGTGTGCGCTGTCACGATTTCTTGTCGTTACCTATAACCACTGATTGAAACTTCGTTGAAGTATGAATGCTGAAGTTGGCTTGGCATATTTTTATGTTTCAGTATGCTTGGGAGGTGAACATGTACCTAATGATCTTATTGAAGCCATGCAGAAGTCGACTCAAATTAAAGATGTTATTGTAAGATTTATGAAACTCTCTATGTAAGCTGTCGTAGACTAAATTCCCTCGTGTGTGACCATTAGCCAGTGAAACATGAAGTGCATTGGTACGACGTAACGAGTGAAGAAAACAGAACTCTGAAATCTTCGATAATCAGCCCTGCCTGATCGGTGATGATTTTGCAATTTTCTGATAGTAAAACAGATGTTGCCAGTATTGTCAAACGAGTGTTAGCGAAAAACTGTAGTAGTAAAATCAAAATTCTTGGGAATTTTGTTGAAATATTTAGACTGGTTTGTTTTTGACGGAGGCTGGCTGCATGCCTCTGGCTTTCCCTACTGATGGAAATGTGGAGAAGTTGCTGGAAACACAGGGATCTGTTGCCGACCATTATGAAGTAATTGTACTGAACTGTTTTTTGGGCTGGAAGTATAGAGGAATTAGCTGAACTGTAATTAAAATTATTTAAAATTTTTGGTACCAAATTACTGCTTTTGTTTTTCACTGTAATCTGTAATATTAATATGATTGTCTTCTCTTCAGATTGTAGTGTCTACCTTGTCTTTTTGTTATTGTAGGTTAAAATTGTTGATACTGATGGAAAGACCTTGCCCAACGGAAAATGGGGTCAACTTTGGATCAAACCTGTTGGGAAATCGAGCTTTTTAGGATACTATAAGAACGATTCTGCCAATACAGAGTTTCAACGAAAGGAGTGGATATTTTCTGGGTTAGTGTTGGATTGCTTCAGTGAAAAATACTTTATCAACTTTTGGTTTCTTGATATTGACGGAAAGTATTCTACTGGGCTGATAAGGTTACCATTATGGCTTTCGGTGTAGAATGTTTCATACTAAACTTTGCAAGATTAATCTCGTTTTTCGCCATGTTAGATTCAAATACAAGTTTCTGATTATCAGTTTTCTATGACTGACTGTTAAGTTTTCTACACTGTCCTAATTTTATTCACTTTAAATCTCTGTTACTTCAGCAGTTTGTTTCCAATGCTTTAAGTTTTGCGTGTTAAGTTTAAATTCAAACGTTAATATTCGCTATTTCAGGGATATTGCTGTGATGGATAATCGAGGTTATGTCCGGCTGATTGGTCACAAAAATGATGCCATTAAGATGAAGAATAAAGTTCTATACCCTTCGTTTATGGAAAAGCCTATTTCGGTTCATCCTAAAGTCATTGGAGTGCAGGTATGGTTTTGTTTACGCTACTTTAATTGGAGCAACTTGCTTCGTTGACATGTTTCTAAAATTTGACATTTTGAAGATGTAGTAGGTTGCATATATTTTGGAAGCTTTTCCTTCTCAGTTGCTCTATTTTGTATTTTCATGTGTCTTATTTTCTAAAGGACTGAGAATGTTTCGGCTCAAAAGATTGGTTGTAGCAAGAAAAGATAGGCTTTGCTGTAGGGCCGAATGATGTAA
Source organism: Trissonchulus latispiculum (assembly GCA_030248195.1). Lineage (NCBI taxonomy): Eukaryota > Metazoa > Nematoda > Enoplea > Enoplida > Ironidae > Trissonchulus > Trissonchulus latispiculum. The sequence continues at coordinate 8,492 of JASAND010024294.1, forward strand.
AATGAATTGTGAATATTTATATTTGTGATGGACATTTATGGTTAACCCCCGCCTTTACTTTGTCTGGAACTAACTGAATACTGAGACTTCCCGTAAGTGTGTCGGGATGGCCGAGTGGTCTAAGGCGCTGGTCAGAACTTCCGATCTTACGGTCGGTGGTTCGATCTCCGGAGGCCACAAAGCTTTCTCGACTCTAGCCAACCCAGCTATCCATCCTTAACTGGTCGGTAAATGGGTACCACTACGGTGGGAAGGTAACAGGAGTCTGTGAAGAAGGGCCGGCCCCCCTTCCACGGATGCAGTCATCATTTGAGGTGACACTCCTGGCTCTACGGCTGAGAATCCGGAGATGAGCACCGGCACCCCATGTCCTGTGGCAGGACGGAGATATCTCCTGGGGTAAACCTTTACCTTTTTTACCTGTAACGGTTTCACAAGGTCACACGTTGTTGCGTAGACACACTTGTGGTTGTAGGTGGTCGGAGCGAAAGGCGATGGGGCAGACCAGCTGGTGCTCTGTGTCGTGCCAAAAATAAAGGATGCTGGTCCTGACGCAGAGGAAAAGCTGAAAGCGGAGCTGGTTGAAATGTGTAAGGAGGAAAAGGTTCGTTCCGCAATCTCATTTGTTTGTTTTGTTTAGTTTTACAATAACACTGTGTTGTTAGATTTATCATTATATATGACTAGAAACAGGATACGCACAAATGAAATTGTATAAAAAAATGACTACAATTGTATGTTCTATGCTTTATTGGGATTTTCTGAATATATTACTTTCAGTTAGCGCAGCCCGATCATATCTTTGTTATGAAAGACTTTCCGAGAACTCCCACCAGAAAGGTATGTACCTGAATGCCTATAATATGTTTAGCTTATTTTCGTATTTCGATACTACTACGTCTGCTTATGAGCTGTTGTTTTGTTCTTTTACAGTTTTTATCAGTATTTACTCACTGTCCTCATTTCCTAAGAACTTGAAAGTAGAACTCTCACAAACGGTTATGTGGTATTAACCGCTAACGAGCTGCAGCGTGCTGTAGATAAGCTTTTCGAAGATGGTTGTGCAACAAAGCAAAGATTATATATACTAGAGATTCACTGGGACCGGAGGCAAGCCAATTGGGGGTCCAATTCAAGGATTTTCATAAATTTTCTTAAAAATAAAGATTTTGCTTCTGTAAGGTGCTCACAAAATTACTACTGTTGTTTTAATTCAAATCGATGAGCAGCTAACGATTTGTAACAATTTAACGTGTTTATGATTTCAAAATTCCTAAAAATTATGACCAAAATGTGGAGCAGTTACGGAACCGGGGCCGGGGACAGGCCCCGGTGCATCCCTAGAATCTAGTAGAGTACAAAATGAGAAACCAAGTCTGGTTTTTTGACACTGTCTCAATCAATGGTTGTGAATTATTTTATTTTTAGGTGCAAAAATATAAATTACGAGAAATTGTTGAAAACTTGATTAAGGAAAGTCAGACTACGAAAGAATAAACAGAGTGAATCCGGATTTTTATGTGTTTTTCTTACATTCTTCAGAATATAATTCTGCTTCAGTATATTATTCTTCTGCTTTTTATGCTTTAATTCGAATGGTGCTGCTTAAGTTGTATCTGTATCTATGTTGTTTGATTATACAAAGGTTCCGTTGCTTTGGAGGTTTTGAGTTATCTTTTCTCAGTTGGATCAAAATCTATTGTGCTTTCACGTTGAACCATTTTTGAGAAAGAAGATTCAAATTCATTATTATTCATTAAATCTTGATTGTTTTTTGGATTTTTCTTCGATTTATGTAACTGTCTTGTGCTGGTCAGCTCTAGTATCAGTTGTCTAGTCTGTGAGGGGCGTATCCAGGATTTTGAAAAAGAGGACCTGTGGCAGAATCTGTAAACTTACAATGAAATATTGATAGTTTTCCTTTGGATAATTCAAAAATGGGATTTCATTCAGCCTCCAAGCCCTGCCCTGGATACGTCCATTCCTTTACATTTTTTATTTTGCAAGGATCAGCTTGCAAAGAATTTTCATTCACGTTCTCATTTGGTGCCTTTTTACGACGATATGCATTTCTACTGCTATGAATTTAATTGCTTTTTTACTGTTTTTAATGTGTGTCTTTGCCGTGTGCCATAATTATGAATCTTGCCTTTTTACAATGTTATCACCTACCTACGTCGATTTTTTTGTCCTGTTGAAGTTTGCATGCTTTAATTCTATTTTACACTGTCCTTGCCTTTTTAGAATTGCATTTTGAGTTTTTTACTTCCAAATAAAGTGCTTATCTTGTTGTTCATTTATTACTAAGCAATCATCTTTAGATCATGGGTTTTTTGCCTGGTGCCTGCTCTTTGACCTATTCCTATTCCAAATTCCCACTTAGAATTATGAGTTTTATAAGTTAAACTATTTAAAGACGTGGCAGTTGTGCCTTTGCAAACCAATTGAGTATTAGTTCCAAGGACAGGTAGCTTTGCCAAACAGCAAACAGCCATGAATTCGTAGTAACAAGAGTCATAATAGGTAAGCGCAGGGCGTAACAAGATTTTGAAAAGGAGGGTGTTAGTAAAAATTTACCGAAAGGAATCGGTTTGTAATGAAGTATTGATAAAATTTTGCTGTGATCAACCCAAAAAGAACGGATTTCATTCCCAAAATTCCTCCCCTGAATACGCCCATGGCCACTAGAATAGCCAGAAAAAATTTTCGGGGAGGGAATGCCAAAATTTGGTGGGGGCGCCCCCCAGAAGTTGAAAATTTCGAATTTGTAACGTCTCGGGAATTTTTTTAAAAGCATTCTTTGAGTTAAAGAATCGAAATGAGGCTCAATACGTTTTCATGCATAAACAAATGCAAATGATGCATAAGCTGGGTGAACCACATCCAATAGGGTATTTAGCACTCATTTTTGGCGTTCAAAACCCATATTATGATGGTAAAATTAAGTAAATACGCGCCGAGGGCGCGAAAATTTTTTGAAAATGGGCGTTTTACACATGGTAGGAAAAAATTCCTGGGGGCAACACAATTTCGGGGGGGGCGGGAATTCCCCCATTCCCCCCCCCCGGCTACGCGCCTGCCCATGGCTAAGCGTAAGCTACGTTGCAAGCGTCACATGCTTGGATACTACGCTATGTCGCTGCTACTATTTTTTTAATCCCGACTAAATCACGCCTTGTTAGTACTACGCATCTTTTATTACATAGACGTGATTTGCCCCGCGGCCGCCCAACCCCAATGCCGCGACCACATACAACAGGTACTACATCTGCCACTGCGATGCTGATGCATGCAAGCGGCTACGCTGTGACAGGGTTAGTAGACAAATTATATATAAACTCATACTAACGCATGAGCGTATATATACACATTTTGACGCAAGGTTGGCAGCCCGGATTTGTAGGCTATTAGATACATATTTGAAAGAAAAGACACGACTGAAAATTTGAAGTAATTTAGAGTATGAAAATATGCGTGAAACGTAAACAAAATATGGCATGCAACGGACTACTGTCCTTGTAGTGCACGCCCCCGCATAAACTTGTGCAACTGAGCTTCATGCATTAACAATTTCGACTTAAATGTGCTCAGAGAGGAACACGTCACAATACTTTCCGGTAAGCTGTTCCATACATTACAAATTCTATAGAAAAAGAAATGGCTTGCTCTAGACTTTTTATATCGCTTAGGTCTAATAGACAAACTATTATGGCCCCTTGTCCCTGCGTCAGGTGAATATGTAAAATAATCATCAAAAGAGCAATCAAAGGCATTATATACTATACTATGCATCAAATATAAATCATACATTAACCTTCTCATCTCCAATGATTGTAGATTGCAACGTTTGAGTCTTTCTTTGTAGGTAAGATTTTCAAGGCCGTACAGTAGTTTTGTAAATGCCCGCTGTACTCCATAGCGTCAATATCTTTAAGCAAACTAGGTGACCATATCTGGGTGCAGTATTCCAAAACTGGTCTAACATATGTCACAAAAAGCTTAATTAAGAGGACTACATTTCTACTAGAGAAACTACTAAAATGTCTATCGGTTTGTGTTTCTATCGGTTTGTGAGCGAATTGTTAGGGGTCAGCGTTGTAACTATCGTGACAGAGTGACCTTTGTTATATACAGAGTTGGACATGGACACATTTTTCTTGACCGCGACCGCCCCGCGACCGCAACTGTCGTGACCGCGACCGCCCGCGTCCGCGACCGCAGCCCGCACGCTAATTTTGTGACCGCAAAATTTTGAGTTATTAACCGTCAATTCTTTGGGAAAATCCACTTATTGCATATTTTAAGGCATTTCCAATGCTTTTACAGCCACCTCACTCCAGTTTTATGCTGGTGCAGCTCAGATATACATTTTTGACAGCGACATTAAAAATTGCAAACAATTTTATTTCGTTGCTGCATTTGGCTTGTGCAAAAGTAGAATTCTGTGTGCAGGTCAGGGTGTATTTTCTTTCATGTTTTCCGGCTCGGTTACCAAGCAACCAACCAGCATGCTATTAACGCTGCTTAAAGCGTTGGTTTCCTTCAAGTATTTTTAGCCATCAATAACCATCTAATCATATTCAGAATTTCCGTCTAATAAATAAAATAATTTGCAAAATTGAAATCAGACAAATAGAGGATAAACAAATTGAAACTCCGAAACTACAGTAAGGACTAACAGTTTATGCTGCCTGTTCAACCATCCAAAAGTTTTAGCAAAATAGCAAAATTTGACAAAATTTTTTCAAACTGTGAAGCTGATTATTTGTCCAACGAAGAAAAAATTTGAAAAAATTTGGAATTTTTTATAACAAATTGGCCGAAATTATCACGATTTGATAGAAATTTGCGGTCATTGCGGTCAAGAAAATTTGTCCACGACCGCGACCGCCCGCGGGTACCCGCGGGTACCCGCGACCGCGTCCAACTCTGGTTATATATATTCTCATTTATGGTGTACTCTTGATAGAAATGAGTGACAGCTAGCAGGCTTGGAGGAGTGAAGTGAACCCCACTACAAATATGTACGTCAAACAAATTTGCCTGTTTTACTAGCATGTTGAAACTCAAGACACATTTTATACAGGCAGTCCTGTGCGATTTTTGAAAACAAACAACGGCGAATAATTACCGTGGGATCAGTAGGTATACATTTGTGGGATCTCTTTAACTTTATCCCCCCCAACTAGTTTGGGGGGGATAAAGTTAAATTGGGGTCAGCAATCAAAATTTGTGTAAAAGGGAAACAATGTGTACTTGGCGTCCTTTTAGTAGTCATTAGAAGTTGTTCCGTCAGAAGATGAACACAATTTGAATAAAGTTATTTCGTTTCGTTAGCTCAGCATATATAAGCTTACATGTTAAGCTTACAAGTTTAGCCTATACTGAGCTAACGAAAAGCTGAATTGAAAAACGGATGTCAGATTCGTGCTCAGCGCCACCGAAAACCCCTGTATGCAAGTTTTCAGCAAATGTTTTTTCAAAAAATTATTCGTTTCCCCTTGGTCCCCCCTTACCAAACTAAAATTTAAAATGTTAAAATTTTTTTAATTCATCAGGCTCCAATATGAAGCCATGCAATAAATAATACAATAAAACTCAATGTGACACTGAATTAGTGCTTTTAGGCAGGTTTTAATTCTGGGGGGGATAAAGCTTAATTGGGGTTCTGGGGGGGGATAAAGTTAAATTGGTCCCATTTGTGGAAGCTGGTCAGCTTCTAGTGCACAGAGTATATAATTTGAGCTGATAACAGAGAGCCTTACTGCTGTCACACTCAGCTACTAGGTACTCGTGTCTTGAAATGATTTGTACTCACGAGAACGCTCAATCAGCATTTGCATAATTGGTACAGGTAGAGTATTGGGGGAACGAAATGTGATGGAGGCCGGCGTTTTCTTTCATACAACACTAAAGGTTTTTATTTCTGCAGTGTTTTGTGATCAATCACCTGCGTAACAATGGGTTTAATCGATCGTGCCGTTTAAAGCGACTAATCGCCAAGGTTGGGCGAGACCGAGACTGGTCAATTCTCGGCTTTTGATCGAGACAGAGACTAGCAGTTTTGGCTTAAACGTAGTTTATTTCAGTTTTTGAGGCAAAGCTCAGTATTAGGGATTTTAACACAAACATACGGTTTCAGCATCTCGTTAGTTAAAATTTTCGTTGAAATTTAGTGCTTTAATAAAAAAATTTCGGTCTCGATACAAGACCGGGACTTTTTGGTGGGCTACACCGAAACCGAGATTTCCAAGTCTCGGCTTTTGGCGAGACCGAGACTCCCAACCCTGCTAATCTCTGGTGTCTCTAATTTTTATGTTCAAAAGACACTGTGTTTGTAACGCCACATTTCCCATTACTGATTTTTGTCCTTAGGACTAGTAGACCAGCCGTCACATTAATTCCGTATTTTAGCACAAATCTAACGAAGCAGAGACTGAAAAATTCCAAAACAGGTTCCACTTTTAAGTTGGTTAGGATTGGAGAACGCCAGAGTCCCTTGCTTGTCAGAGAAAATGAGCATCGGATGCAGGCAGGCCCTGTGGCACCATTGATTTCCTAGCAACCATTGTGCACCAAACGTTTTGTCTCCTAGCTAATTTCTGCGATTTGGAGAAAGCACTGTTTCTGCGTTGAACTACGTAGGTGGATCTTGGCTACTGCAGGACTGACACCTAAAATTTTAATTAGCAGGCAGTGGCGCGTGTAGAATGTTATCGAGGGGGCAGGCCTAAAACTTTTTGGGAAGTTGAAAAAATTGGAAAACTAGAAAATTTGTGATTTAAGGGCTTAAAAATAAAGCAAGCAGAAGTAACTGAGGATTAAAAATTGAGTTAATTTTCCGCCGATTACGCCAAAATTTTTTATCCGGTAACGTAACGCTCAAAACTATTTTTTCGTTAGTTTCAGGGCACCCCTTCAAAGTGTTCCCCTGTTAGCAGCAGTTTCATATACGTAGTATGCTTTGGCTGTAGAATTTCAGCTTCCTGCTCATGATTGTTTACTCCACTGCACTACTGCAGTACCAGCTACATATAATCAGACTCATATAAGTTAATTTTGAGCTTACGGTGTTTCAGTTTTGTGGTGAGAAAAATGATAAATTCTACACGTGTTTAAAAATTTCCTCGTATTTTAGAGCTGTATATATATACATTTTTTTAATCTTAATTAGGGATGCACCGGGGCCTGGCCCGGCCCCGGTGGTCAGGAGTTTTTTCTGTTATTTTACTATAATTCTACAACTTTTCATGTCAAAACTGAATAATAACAAGAAGATAATCGCTTGGCTGAACGAAAACTACATTAATATAGTGTTTATTTGATTTTCGTGATCGTGATCAGTTTCTAAACTTTAATTAGAATTTGTTACCAGAGATGACTCATTAGTATTATTTGGTGCGTATATAAATGTATACATACAGTGTTTCCTAGCGCTGGTTTTTCAACCCGCTTATCATGCTTAATTCATTCTCTGGCTGTTTGCATAAAAGCTCTAGACAAGCGTTTTTGTCCCATTTGTTGTTAATCTTAGTGCATAACTCCTATTACGTATTGTTTTATAGTACTGGTACATCAGGGATATGCTGGAGTTTTTCACACCTGTATGTAGTACACTGTTTATCTGACAGCTAGCATACGACGTGATAAAGCCAAAAAGAGGAGTAGGTATATACCTGTGGCTAAAAAACGTGAGGTTGCTAACTTTAATTACATGGGGCTGTCTCAGAAAATATTGAGTTTAGCTTGGAATAGGCTTGTGAAAGAGAAAACCCCGTGTGAATAGGAACCTGAACCTGCCAGTTAGTACCCGAGGAACTTTTTATGTGTTCTGGTTAATAGAATTGTGTTTTCTAGAGACTTCCCAGTTATCTTGGTTTGCCGTGTTTTGATGTAGTTTTTGGTTGGTAATATCAAGTAAACTGTGAATGGGCAACGTACATACAGTGGGGCCGAATGAAGCCCTTGTTGTTTCGGGTATGTTTTAAATTATCTTAGAATTGTATGAAATCGTCAGGAATGGTTGAGGAGTAGTACATAAACTTAAAGTTAGAGAAACTAGACTTGGGCGTATGTCTGGAATGTGTTTTCCTCCTTATTTAAAATTTAAATTTAAAACAAAAGTTCAAATTGGAAGATTGTTTGTTACCTACAACATTGCTTACTTGTGCATTGATCAATTCCATAAAATATCCATAACTTTATGGATAGGTTTCTTTACTATCTATCATAAATGTCCCACAAAGAATGGAAGAATGCTGCACAACAGCAGCAACCGAGGAATCGCATACCGGGCGAGGGAGCAATTAGAACCCGCGGGTCTTCTGCGAAACGCGCAGACGTTCTAACTGAGTTAAAGGAACTTCATTGGAGTGAGCTGAAACTGGAATTCGAATCTACTGTGCACAACTTTCAGAGTACAAGTGAATTACATACTCCAATTATAAATTAATGTGCATTTAAGGGTTCAAGCTTTTACTTTTTAGTTATCGTTTATGAATTCAATAGCTTTTATATTCTAGGCGGTGGATTCAGATCCACTGACAAGAATACAGTAATCGGCGGTTGGGCCTGGGCTTGGTGGTGCATTTCTGATGTACAACGGTATGTGTAGTCAGTCGTTTTCATCTAAGGTTTAGCATTTCTTCCTTTCAAGTTTCTTTTAATGCTGAGAAGTTATATACGTGCTTACACGCAGTATGTGTTATTACTTTTGTGTTTACAGTTTACTAAATTTTATTGATTTTTAAACTAAAATTGTTTTGTTATAAAATCGCCTCTCTCCTCGATTCTCCGCCAGCGAGTTTAGCACTGTGTTTCTTTTCTTCAGAATCTCACTGGAAGTGATGACCCTAATTCCGCGCTGCGAAGCCGTGGAAACGGCGGAAGGCGTTCCTATTACTGTCACTATTGTTGCTCAGGTTAAGGTATGCATGCTAGATACTATTTTGGGGCTATTTCGATGTTTTATGCTTAGTAGGACCTTTTCTCGCAGTAAGTTAAGTGAATAAAATTGGCTGTCCTTTGGTCTTAGGTCTTAGGATTAAATGAGTTTTATAGGAACTCGCTCAAGTTAAACTGCTTAGATAGACCTTTTAACTTCATTAACTATAATCATTGGGTTCGCGCCCTAAATGGGCCACGTTCTGAGCACTGGAAGCTCCTCCGAAAATTAAACTTGTCTTGTTTAAAATACTCATGACCCGGCTGTGACTTGCGACGTGTCAAAGTCCTAATGCACGCCATAGCCAACTGTCAGTCAATCTTCTGTTAGCACATTCATACACAAATTGAAAATTTGAACATAATTTAAGATAGACGTGTAGATTTTGCATGTATTTTCAGGTTATGACCGAAAAGGCCTTGTTGGAAGTTGCCTGCGAACAGTTTATGGGCCAGCCAATAGAACATGTCCGACATGTCCTCACAGAAACCCTAGAGGGTCACCTGCGGGCCATACTGGGTACGTGTGTTCACATCGTGTCAACCAAACACGCTTTTATTGCTGAAATCAGGTCTTCGTCAAAATAGTCATGTTAACTTAAATAACTTTTGTGTTTTAAAAATCTTTGTGTGTGTATTGTTTTCGAATGATTAGTGTTTTTGATTCATTTTGGTCGGATTAATTTTTGCGAAAATGAATGCCTTTTAGAATGTTTGGGAAGTAAACTTCGTGCATAATTTCTGTCTATGATTGATTAACTTTAATTGATTACTGTCTACGTTTCATAGTTTTCTGATTTTTTAGGAACATTGACGGTCGAATCAATTTATCGCGATCGTGACGAATTTGCTGATCGTGTTCGTGATGTTGCAGCCCCTGATCTCGGAAGGATGGGTAAGTGATGGATGTTTTGTTTAATAATTGCTGGTTGCTTCTGTTTTTAGACAGTATCAGTTTCGACATTGGGCTTATTCTGCGTGACTAAGTTGACTAATTACAGCTTATTTTTTGTGTCTGCAACCTGTTTCAAAGTTAAGGAAAATGCAATCAAGTGAATACAGGAAGAAAATGTGCCATAGCTATGGTTGAGTGTTGTTTTTATTGCTGGAAATATTTTATCTTTTTTTGTATTTAGTGTATGTTTAATTTATTAAGGAATGGAAATTCTGTCCTTTACGATTAAGGATGTGTATGACAAAGTAGACTACCTAGACTCACTTGGTCGAACGCAGACGGCTGTTGTTAAACGAAATGCCACTATCGGTGTGGCTGAAGCTAATCGAGATGCAGGAATTAAGGTATCTACTTCGGCTGCAAACGATTATCTTAAGAATAGCAGAATAGAATAGCAAACTTAAGACTATCCTCTCAGAGGTTAGTTGTTAGACCCACTGTGAGTTACGCTTGTATGTACCCATAGAGGAAGGATCAACTAGGGTTGTGCCACTAAGAAATTTTTCGGGTCTGGGTCGGGATCGGGCCGAACTGATTTCTCAGTTCGGGCTCGGGCCAGCCCGAGGCCCGAGTCAAGGCCCGAGCGGCCCGAACAGCCCGGCCAGCCCGAGCGGGCCGAACGGAACCACGGCGCGAGCAGCCCGAATTGCTTCAGAACTTGGAAAAAATACTCACCTTACTGGATAAATATTAAAGTAAGTTAAAAATATTTAAAAAATAAAAGAAGCTATTTTAAGTATGTACAAATATTTGTTCAGAAATATAAATACCTTAAACATAGGTATATTTCGAAAATGTAAAGTTTTATATCTGAATTTGAATATTTGAATAATATTTAAAATATTTATATTATTTTTAAAATATTTAAAGAACGCGATGTTATCTTTTTTCAAAAATTTGTAGTCTTTGTAGCCTTTGTATTAACAAGTAATATCAATAAGCAGAAAACAAGTGCAAATGCTAGCTACTGATACCTGCTGTAGTCGTACAGAAAGGCATGACTAGGATGAAGTTCTAACTCGTAATAGTTTTGATATGTCCTATTTAGTGCCAAAAATAATTCTACTCCAGAATCAACCCTGATACTGTGAGCTGATAGAATGGCTCGAACGCCCCGAGCAGCCCGAACGGCCTGAGCAGCCCGACTCGGTTCGGGCCTGTGGACCTGCTCGGTTCGGGCTCGGGTCGGGTGCAAGAATTAATTCCCGGACCGGGCCGGCCCAGCCAGAGGCCCGATTCACGGCGCGAGCACAACCACCCTAGGATCAACCAACTACTCGGCATTTAAACGATAGCTTCCTTGATGTTCCAGTGGGTGCCAGAGTCATTCTGAAGTCTCGGGTAATGAAATTTCAGACACCCTTGACACCAGTGTTCCCTCCCACAGCAATGGACACCAATCGACTTCCAAACCGGCAGATCAATGATCAGAACACATTTTGACTGTAAATGAGGCTTGACTTTGACTAAATTTTGACTGTAGAGGAGGCTTAGTCCATCCTCGAGGAAAACAAATCTATGGAAACCTCGGCCCTGTCCCTGCTTCAAACCTGGCAGGTTTAACTCGAACGGACAGCTACCTACTTAGCCAACTACGTACGGGAAAATGCCTGCTCCTCCAAACTGTCAAATGCACCTTCGACCCGGTAGCCTACCCTAGCCAAGCGTGCCCCTATTGCCAATTGGGGGAAGATGAGGATCTGGATCACCTTATTCACTGTGCCACAGACACACCAGACCACAACTTCTCCGTCTTGGTCCAAACCCAAACCTTTCCTGCATATGGGAATCTCCGGTAGCCGTCCTATGCTTCCTCCGCTTCTGAGCTTCTGGACTCTGACAGTGGGCTTCTGGCCCGCCGCATCTAGGCCTTGCCTTATCCGACCTCCGATATGATGATGATGATGATGCTTCCTAACGAATTACCATTGCAGCAATGTCTCGAACTTTCGAACGTTGGTGTTCCAGCCCAGGACTTTTGGAGTTGTGTTCATCGTTGCTGCAGTTGAATTTACTAAGCTTGGCGGAGTTCGTTGTTGAACTACAGTGACAGTGAACCAATGCATGGTCCAGTGCTATCTAACGTTATTGGCTATCCAATGCAACCACGAAAACAGTGCCCAATTAACCACTAATTACACAAACATAGAGCTAGAAAAGTTTTACTTCTTTGGACCACCTTTGCTCTGTCTAAATCGGTTACAGTACTGTGAGCAGTACGTGCAAGCTCTAAATCTAGCGTATCCTGAAACTTTAACGTGCAGTGACTAGTGAGCTGGCTATGTGTAGGTTTTTTACTAAAGAACAACGCAGTATGTTTAAAACATCGTCTTTGCAAACCCAGGACACCGTGTGGTTTACACAACGTTTTAATGCTATTGGCAAAACAAAGTGGTCTTGATAGAACGAGGAGCTGGTGGGGAATGACAGCTCAAGTCTTCTCTCTTACCGAAGGAACCGGGCTTGCCTTTTATTTTTTCATTTGTTGAACAGCTCCTAGCAGATAATTAACTGTTTTAGGAGGCGGAATGTGAAAAGAATGCTATGGATGTGAAGTTTGAAACGGACGCTCATGTGGCCGATCAAAAGCGAGTGTTTGAAATGAATCAGGCTGCCTTTGACTCGGAAGTCAATCGAGCGGTAAGCGTCGAACGAGCTGACAAATCAATGGTCAGCGTAGAATTGGGGCATCGTCTTTGTCATAAATTAACTTAGACGTTGTCTGTAGACAAGAAGCATGCGTACACAAGTCTGCGGGAGATGTGATCGTCTGGAGAAAATGTTTTCGGGGGATATCATTTGCACTGTGTAGCGTTTCATAAGATAAGGAAAGTTTTTTACTGGAGTTTTCGTTACGTCGACGCCATCATATTACTGATTCTTTAAAAATTAGCTTAATGCTAATATTGTGGTGAGTGAACATTATTTGATTATTTATGCTTTATATATTGTTTATTTTGTTAACAATCACCTCATTTACAGCGCCTATGCAAAGAGTATGAACATCACGTTTTTCTGTTAGTAGATAAAAAATCGCTCAGCGGCTTTGGTCTGGCGGCCTTACCCCCAGACAACAAATAACCACTCTCATATTGCCACGATTTAGATCAGAGTAGCAAGTGATAGTAACTTACTCGCTTAGGATATTTCGTGCTTTCATGTGCGAAAACCCAACCCTCTCCCCAAGTTGAGGCCATTTTTATTTTGACATGTGTGTGTGTGTGTGTGTGTGTGCGCGCTTACCAAGTGAGCGCCTCTTTCATGAGAAAGGTGTGAGTGCCTGTGTGAGAAAGGGTCTATTTTGTTTGTGAAGGGACTTGGCTACTGGGATTGGGATAATACTTTGCTTTGTTTTTCCTGTTGACTTGTTAATGATGTGTTTCAGAAAGCCGAGGCTGAGCTGGCCTACGAATTGCAAGGCGCTAGAGAGAAACAAAAGATTAGACAAGAAGAATTGCAGATTGACGTACGTGTATTTTTCCTTTTCCAGATCCTGTTTTCTGTAGCTATACATTGTGCCTTGACTATCCAGCTTAATAATTATATCAAAATGGCTCAAGCAGTCATAATTTTTACTGATTTCTATGTGTTGTTTGTGACTTTTATGTTTGTATTTTAGGTGGTGGAACGGCGTAAGCAGATTTCAGTGGAAGAGAAGGAAATTGTGCGGAAGGAGAAGGATCTGTACGGTACTGTGAGATTGCCTGCTGAAGCTGATGCCTTCAAAGTTCAGACCATTGCCGAAGGGCAGAGGTATGTCTCTCGTAGTTCACATCCTGGAGTGGGTTACTCAGAAATTTCCAAGTCGTAGGTCTGAAATTGATCTTTGTGTTTACCGTACAGAGCGAATAGTCAATTTACCCTCTGGCTAGTTATTTGGTCTACTGCATTTCTATGTGCTGTGGGAGTTGAGTGGAATTATTGAGCTGCAGCTGCCTCCATATTGCTTTAGTTTTCAAATTAGCTTGGATGATTTGTCGAATATACCTAGATTTTTAGTTTATATTTGCCAGCGAAGTTATGATAGAAATGATCGTGGCGTCAGTCTGCTACGAATTTACGCTACCTGCACGCTGTATTATATACCACTACTATTGCCGGTGTCATTGTGCAAACGGATGTGTAAACAAATTTATTTCAACAATTACCTTAATCCAGGGGCGCACTTGGGGGGGGGGGGGGGGGCCCCCCCCCCCCCCCCGAAACCAGACGTAAAGGATACATTTTAGTGTCCGCGCGTAGCGCGGACATAACAGTCCAAAAAAATTTGCGCCTTCGGCGCGAAATTGAATTCATTTTTGCTTAATTTACCCTTATTTGAGCGTTTTAAACCTTTTAATAGCAACTTTTTAACATAATATTTTCGCTTTTGGCTCAATTTTGTTCAAATTTTCTCGCCTGCGGCGCTTTTCTAGCTCAATTTCGTTCAATTTTTCGACTTCGTCGCTTTAATTGCATAATTTCTTTAAATTTGTTGCGCTCCAAACGCATTTCATTTCGCAAACGTAAAGTCCTTGAGTTTATAATTTCCCGGACTGTTTCAGTGAGATTGTAAACTCACTAGTGAAATTGTTAAACTGAGCTAGCGTTAACAATCTCACTGAATATTTCAGTGAGGTTATTATCTCACTAAGGACTTTTCGTTAGATTATAATCTCACGAACGTGCCCTCGTGAGATTGCAAAATGGCGCTTTGTACAGAACTACCGTATACCTGAACTGCATATTTTCCACACAGTCATGTTTTACTTGTCAAAGCATTTCACATAAATGTTTGTTTTGGGGAAACCGAAGTACTCGGAGAAAAACCCCTGGTTAAAAAACCCTGGAAACATTTTAGTGTCGGCGCGAAATTGAGTTTTTTTTTGCTTAATTTACCCTTATTTGAGCGTTTTAAACCTTTCAATAGCAACTTTTTAACATAATATTTTCGCTTTTGGCTCAATTTCGTTCAAATTTTCTCGCCTCCGGCGCTTTTCTAGCTCAATTTCCTTCAATTTTTTCGACTTCTTCGCTTTAATGGCATAATTTCTTTAAATTTGTTGCGCTCCAAACGCATTTCATTTCGCAAACGTCGCGGCAGCGAACCCTATAATATGTGTGAAAAGTAGCTGGAGACAGTGTAAAATAAGCTGCGCAGAAGCTGCGCAAAATCCTGCGCAGATCCTGCGCAGATTTCATGCGCAAATTGTAGAGCACATCGAGTTTAGTATGTCTGTGAAGTTTCAGCCCCCTATCACTTACCGTTAAAAAGTTGCGCCCCGGACCGGTTATGGCGGCGATGTTTTTTTTCCGGTTTCTCCTATTTGATGGTTGTATTGTACATAATGTTCGCCGCTTTCACGTGATCTGCAGCGGTGGGCCAACCTAAAGGGCTATGGGGTCTAGTAGTACCCTCTAAAGAATTTAAGAATCACAACTTTTTTTGCGCCGCCGCAAATTCGGCTCATAGCGAAAAGTGACCATTTTTGTGGTCGTCGCTCAGGTCGAACGTTACGAGCTGGAGCTGATTTCTTTTTATATTCAGAAATTACATATATTGAACTAACTAACGGTCCAGGTTGCGTTTCTCTATCACTTCCCTAGCGACCACAGTGGCCCGTCAAAGATGGCGAAAATTCGAAAAATGAAAAATCGAAATTTCTCGCTATCTATTTAACTTTGAAAGCTCAAATCTTCCATACAATGGTTTTCTGGCACGGAGAATCGATTCCCGAAGTCAGGTTTACCGTCAGACCTACCCATCTTGCTGGGCTGGTTCCACTTTGCCGTCGGGAGGGTCAAGTCGGAAACCGCTTCCTGGAGGTCCATAGTAAGTTCTACCTGGCCTCTCAAAACTTTGTCTATAGGGGTTTTCTGGTGTGCCCAGCTCATTCCCGGTATCTGTTTTGCCGTCCGGCGTGTCTATATTGCTGTGCTGGTTCTACTTTGCCGTCGGGAGGGTCAAGTCGGAAACCGCTTCCTGGAGGTCCATAGTAGGCTCTACCTGGCCTCTCAAAACTTTGTCTATAGGGGTTTTCTGGTGTGCCCAGCTCATTCCCGGTATCTGTTTTGCCGTCAGGCGTGTCTATATTGCTGGGCTGGTTCTACTTTTCCGTTTGAAGGGTCAGTCGGATGGGAGGGTCAAAGGGTCGAAAATAAAGTTTCTCAAAAGTGGTCAAATTTGGTATCAAATGAAAGCCCTAAATGAGCTGAGCAACTTTTGTCATAGAACTGCGTATCCAAAGTGGCTATAGAGTGCTGTGGTGGGGGTGATTTTGGGTCAAAAGTAAAATTTTTCAAAAGTAATCAATCTTGGTATCAAATGAAAGCCCTAAGTGAGTTGAGCAACTTTTGTCATAGAACTGCATACCCAAAGTGGCTGTAGAGTGTTGTGGTGGGGTGAGTATATACTTAGGCGATTTTGGGTCAAAAATAAAATTTTTCAAAAGTGATAAAATTTGGTATAAAATGAAAGCCCTAAGTGAGCTGAGCAACTTTTGCGGTGTCGGATTTATGCTTTTCTCAACCGGAATTTAAAGGATAGACATAGGTCCAACACACATATTATCCCCTTTTGTGCGGAGCATTTTTTTACTTGTATTTTAAATCTTTTAATAAATGTTGCCACTATACATAGATTGCTCATAATTTTAAAATACTCTCAACTTTTATGTATAAAAAATCTTTTTAAAGGTTTCCATTGCGGATTTTTTCATAATTTTAAAATTTTCTCAACTTCTGGGGGACTCCGCCCCCCAGACCCCCCGCGTGGATGAACGGCAATTTCGATGTCTTGTGCATCTGGCGAAAACAAAGAAATTTTTTGATTACTCGACCCCCTCCCTCTTCAAAATCCTTACTTTTTTGAAAAACAAAAAATTTTTTAATTTGCTTTTTTGTGAATTTTGACTTGTTTTCCAAAATTTTGCCCCCAGACCCCCCAAATTTTTTCGAGGTCCGCCCCCCCTGAAAAAATTTCCTATGTGCGCTACTGCCTTAATCTTGTATTTTGTATTTTGTTCGTAAGTGTCAACAACAAAGTTGCTTTTGTTTTTAGGACACGTCAGATTGCAGCGGCCGAAGCGGCCGCCGAGCGAGTTCGTCTGGTGGGTGATGCTGAAGCTGCAGCCATCGAAGCCGTGGGCAAAGCGGAGGCGGAACGAATGCGGATGAGAGCCGCTGCCTATCAGCAGTACGGGGACGCTGCCATGACTTCCCTTGTGCTGGAAGCCTTACCTCAGGTTTGTTTGTTCAAGATTGATGAAACTAGTTAAGGGAGAGACCCGACATTTTTTGCGGTTTTTCACTTATTTCGCAGTGGCCGTGGATTTGTAAAACAAGACTAGCCCCTTTGTTGCAGTACCGTTCCCGTCGTTTATTTAAAAAACAGGTAGATAGATATTGTTACACTTCCTAGTCCAGATTACATTTTAAAGCAGTCTGTTTTCTGCTTTTCTTAGGTTTATAAAATGTCTATTTTCTGTTTTTTCTCTCACAAGCAGTCCATTCCCTGTTGTTTTAAGGTGGTGATTCCTTTTGGGCACATATTGTTGCTTGACGGCTCAAAGCAAGATGCAATTTGATGAAACTTTCCAAAATAAGTTCATTTGGTGTTCTAACACCCTTCGCGCAATCCCGCTTCAAAATTTCGAGATTTCCGTTCTGGACGGTTTTCGGCAATTTCTGACAGTTGAGCAGCAACTGCATAGTTATGACTATACTCATTTGAAAGATCTCGTTGAGCTCTACATTTTTGCTTTTGGAAGCAAGTTTCTAGCTCTTTTCTAGTGTGAGATATAGCCGATTTTCTTATTTTGACGTTGAAAACTTGTCATTTTTGCAGAAATCAAATAATCCACGATTTCTTGAGCTACGCAAGCAGTAAAATTTTACTAAGGGTGTCGATTTGAAGGTCTCGTCGAGGCCGATTATCCGAGGCATGATAGTCTTCCAACTGCTATCCCGTGAGCTGCTATCATAAAAAATGTAGTTTTTGCAAAAACATGACCAAATTTTTTCCAGCGATTGTGGAGCATTTACTATGCAAGCTAGAGGGTTGCCACTTACTAGACGTGTTTTACACAAAAATACCCAGGGACCCTTTTTTAGTTGCCCCGATTGCTGCTTTCTAGCTAAAGTGGCCGCTTGCTAAAGTTGGGAAAAGTAGGCAAAATCCAGGTTGCGCAAACATTTTAGCTAATTTCTTCATAACGAAGAGTGATTTCATGATAATTAAAAAAGGGTCCCCAGCTATTTGATAGTAGAATCGAATGATGTAGCCGAGGTCTCACGAAAAAATTTACTTTAGTCTGCAAAAAATCTGGAAAATTAAAGTACTTCAAAAATCCAGGAAAATAGTTTCCGAAGACTGAAGTTAGTTTCATTGCATTCATTAGAAAGAGAAAATATTAAGCTCCATTTTGATATAAAAATGACTTCTTAACTCTAAGTAATGAATGAGTAATAAGGGTTCAAAGTTGATGTCTCCAAAAGGAATCACCACCTTAAGTGTCCGTCTGGTAAAGACTGACGGAATAATGCAAATGCAATGTTAGATTTTGTTTTAGATAGCTGCTGAATTGGCAGCACCGCTGGCCAAAACCCGTGAAGTGGTCATGATCGGAGGCCAGGATCGAACTACCGGGGAAGTGACCCGATTGGCCGGTTCCTTGCCACCCGCTGTTCAGGCACTCACTGGAATGGATCTAACTAAGGTAGGAGAGAGGGATCAGCTTGGTTTGGGTACCTACATAGTTTACTGTTGTTTAAAGTTGTTTATAAGCGGTAAAATGAAACTGTTACGTATAAGTCCTATTTTCTTTGTGAACTGGCTAAGCATGTAGAAGAAAGTAACCTTACGAAAGGAACTTAGACACGATTTCCACCTTTCAAGACCAGTGTAGCTCCGCTTTTACAGCTTTTAGAACAGTCCGCTTTGAAGCAAGAGTACCAGTAGTTGCTCACCAGAGTGCAAATGTGGGGAGAAGGGTGGGGGAGGCGTTTAGTGACGAGTCTATGCTGTATGATCTGCCCCTTGACCGCGTTTCACAAAGCCCTCCTAAATTTTGCTCTTAAAGCTGCTCCTAAGTCAAAAGTTAAGAGGGTTTTCCAAGCAACTTAGGAGGACCTCCTAAACTGTTTCACAAAACTACTTGGAGATTGCTCTTAAATTTTAACGCTAAGAGCGCTCTTAACACCATTTTCAGCTAAAATTTAGGAGCCCTCCTATGTTTGCTCTTAAGTTTATTACTTATACAGAACACATATTTTTGGTAATTTCAACGTAAAATAATTGATGATAACTAACTGAAATTAATTGAAGCCACGTATACTAAATAATTAATTCATTTAATAGGGCAAAAAATCTTTATTTAAAAATGTAAGTTTAGTGACGAAAACTAAACTTTTTAATTTGAGAAATTTCCTGATATAATCCATCGCAATTATTGAAAATGTGTTTCTTGGACTTATAGTTGCGTATTGCATCACATTTATGGCAAAACAATAACAAACAGTGCTGTTTTGAACTGAGGAGGGGGTTTAGGAGTGCTAAAACGTGCTCCGATTTTAGGAGCGAACTTTAAGAGCTCTCCTAAACTAGGAGCCCTTCATGAAACAGCTAAATCTTAACTTTGCTCTTAACTTGCAAATTTAGGAGCTCCTAAAGATAAGAGGGCTTTGTGAAACGCACCCAAGGGGTTTTTCATCATTTTTCACTGTTATTTTTTGTTACTAATGTTCAGTGTAAAATATTTTAAAGTTACCGTTTTATATGTTAGTAGATAAATTTAATATTGTCGTTCTTTGTGAAAATTTTGTCAATTTTAAAATAGTTTCCTTTTAATTTTTTAATCACCTCCCCATCTTCTTCCTCCTGTTTCTTAACTGATGACTTGAGTATTTTAGGTTGTCAGTGAAATTATGGCCAAGTGAAGTCTGTTTTTCTGTTGGTTGATCTGATTTCAATTCCATCCGATTCTGCTCGACTGAGAGATATCATTTTGACACTGTCCTACAGTTTACTTAAATTGTGTATAATAATAATAATATGATAAGTGTGATGTTTCATATGTTGCATTTGTCTGGGCTTATTTAAAGCAAGAAGGTATTTTGAACGCCCCTGTTCCTAAGCAAAATGCTTTAGAAAGAGCTGACCAGCAATTTCTCTTTTTAGCAAATTTGGGATGTCAAAATTTGCAGATTTTCTAAATGTCTTCAAGGTTTGTCTTCAGCACTCTTTTGCAAAAGGATCTGATTTCTTAAATACTTGTAGTAAGCCCAGACCTGTATTTTGTTTCTGCACTTGCCAAAATGTGTTTTTTATTTTGCGCGCTCTGTTTCAGCTTGCTGCACTTCGGCGGCTGATTGATCTTGCTGTTGCTTACGGATTTTAACTTTTCAAGTCTCAGGTGACGGATAGGCTTAGGATGTGCTAGCTTAGATTATAGTTATTTGCTTCTTTCCTGTTTTATTATGTGATGGGCGTCTGTGCGTTGCGAATGAACCGAGTTTATGATAGACTTATGCACCAACTTTTCGCCTATCAATTTTTAAACCTATTGAGATGTAAACTGTTCCATGAAGCTGATAACTGAAGGCTGAAAATTTTAACTATTGTTTACCATTCTGATATTTTTGTATTCTGTGACGCTGGTTTGGGCTAGGGCTAAGTTATGTATTGCTTTATTTTATGTATAACTTATTTATTCATTTAAGCATGCCAATCAATTAAGTCAAAGTGTCAAGCTAGATCAGATTGGATTTTCAAATCATTGTATTGATTTTATGCTTTATTTCGCTTGGAAATCTTTCATTAAAGTACTACCGGCGTTTTGATTGTGATTCAAAGTATTAGTGATGGGCACCGAATATTTTTCGTATCCAGATATCCGCCTATTTTGCGTCAACGGACATCCGGATATCCGGTTATCTGCCTATTCAAAACTTAAGGAATAGAACTTTTCGATTTCGTAGTTCGAATTTCAAGTTTTCTGTCAATTTTACGGTGCGCTGTGTAAATCATTATCATACAGCCAAGCTAAGACGGTGGTTTTTTAAAATATTTTCAGGAAAATTTTTTTTAAATTTTGTGAAAATTTTGTCAAAAATTTGCTCAATTTTTATTAGTTTGTCTAAAATGTGAGCGGAAATCCGGTATTTTTCTCAAATCGTATATTATCCTGATATAAAAATTATCGGAATAAAAAATTTCCGAATATCCAGCGCCCATCACAACTAGCAGGAGTACATAATAGATAAGTCATAAGAGCATGACAGCTGGCGTACTCTAGTTTTGGATATCCTCTGCACGCTAACGGTTGACCCCTCGCAAATTGGTACGCAGTCGAAACGGGGATACGCACTCCCTCTATACTTGTGTGTTGAAGCTCAAAAACACACAAGCCCTACGTGCGTGAATTTGTGTCTATTTTGAGCTTTAGAACACGCAAATTTTTTTGAAGTGATGAATCCAAACTGCGGGGGACCTTAGCGTCTGACCGGGCCTGCCTCTCCAATAACTGGGCCCGGGCCATGTTAAGCTTCCAACTTTAGCTTGTTTCAGGCTAAGGAAAAGCTAAGTCGAAAAATGGTTTTCAGATTCGTGTTCAGCCACCCAGAAAACCCCTGTATGCAACTTTAACAAAATGAAGACAAAATTTTTCGGTTCCCCTTGGTCTCCCCTTCGAAACCTTAAAAAATTTAAGATTTTAAACTTTTGCTGCAGATCGATCAGAAATGTATTGAAATGCATCCATACCAAATTTGAGCTGAATCGGTTAAATTTTGTGAAACTTACACGCAGGTTTGCTTTGCCGATCGCCGCGTCACCCTCTTAGCTATTATGGTGATTTCATAGTCCCAATCGCCTCTAGAGGCGCGTGGACGCCCGTCGAAGTGCGTTAACGCGATACACTGCCATGCTACCTTCCACTGGAAGCTTCGACGCGCGTAGACGTGTATGGGAAACCGATGACGACCACCCAACGTAGCAACAACAACAACAACGCGCGTAGACGTGCGTCGACGCGCCCATTTGTAGCATGCCAGTTTACGCACATCGACGCGCGTTGCTGCGCGCAAAATGATATTGACGTTTTAGACGCACGTAGGCGCGTGTCGACGCGTGTACACCTGCGTTCGCGACTATGAAGGCACCTTTAGGCTTGCGACGTGATCTGCACGATAACGGCTCCCCCACCCTCAAACTAGACCCATCATTTCAAACAAATTTGCACGCTATGTTTGTGCACTGAAGCTCGCTACAGACCCACGTTGGACTAACTGACTAGTTTGTTTTCGAGCTTTAGAACGTAAGGCAAACACAGGATGGATCTAATTTGTAGGGAGGTCGAGTTCAGCCGTTATCGTGCAGATCATGTCGCAAGGCTATTAACCAAGAGCGTGACGCTTGTCATACTCTTAGTTAGTTACTATGTAATCTTGCTACTAAGTATAGGATTAAGAAGTCTATACTTGTGTGAATTCGTCGGCACAACCTAAACAGTCATGCATTTACTTTTGTTAACCAACCATTTCCTGGGATTTAGGAATCAAAATCAGAATGCTTTATATTTGGAAATCAGATTATACAAGTCAAGATAAAGCTAAATGTAATCAATATATGTAGCTATGTACTGTGAACCTTAATCAGCAATTTCCTCTTCGCTACTGTTGTTGCCGTTGCCGTTACCACGACCACCTCGACCCCGTCCGAATCCTGGCTTGCCTTCCTCAGCATTCCACTCCCAAGGCATGCAGGCGATTTCACCGTCGCAGAATTTCTGGCTTTTCACACATTTCTTGCCCAAGGAACAGCGTCGATTATGGGTGCCGAAAAACATGGCACATTGTGCGATGGTAGGATAGCATTGAACCTCATGATTGGGTTTCTTGCTTTCAACTGCAACCAAAGCAAATACAATGCAAGCGATAAGTGCAGAATATTGCATTTTCTGTTATCTAAAACAAAAATTACCATATTAAGAAGAAAACATAATAGTACAATGCTCTCTGATTTGATGTGAGCTCATGGCCTTTAACATATATACGAACGAAGCAAAAGACAGCAGACAGTTGCTTTAAAATTTGCTCAGTTGTCTAAATAAGTTTGCCCAAGTACCTAATAGGTCAGATCTCAGATGTAGACAGTATTTTGGCAAGCTGGCAATTAAAGGGGCCAACCTATCGGTCAGCCGGTAAGCCGGTAGACGCGGGAAGTTGAGTCAGCAACGGTTAACAACATTAGGGTAACCTCGCAATGTATGGACACTAAACGCTTAGCCTATCCTATCATCAACACATAAAGTTACTTGTTTAGTACGGACACTTTAATTGAAGTGGCCTCTACTAGCTTAATATAGACACGGTATTTTCTAACTGATTTCATTACTGTTGACTTCGTAAAAATTATATTTTCGCAGGAACATTAGAAAATTTTAAACAATCCGTTAGCATCAGCTGTCTAACTGAGCAGCGTGTCTAACGTTTGCTGAACGGGTTCACATTGTTTTAGCACTGGATAACGTGGTCACGACGGATGCGGTCCCATAAAATTGAAGATGCCTTCCTCTCTCAGAATTTGAGATTTGCAATACCTACATATTCCAACACCATTATATGAAAAATAATTCCAATCATACCTTTAGCAATCGGCAAAAAATGAGACTATCTGTTTGGGTTCGTCAAAGATTATCTTTTGTATTATCTAGTCTTCTGTGAGCAAATATTAATGCAGCTGTTTCAAGAATCTTATTGATCACTTTATCTTTATAATAAATTGCACGTGTATCTGCATTTACGAGCCTCCAGGTAACATAATGCATATGGTAAAAGTATAACATCATACATAATGATAACAATGATAACATAAATCGTAACGACTGTCTTTGCTAGGTAGGTAGGTAGGTATAAATCACTTCCCGCCCGCTAGCTGGTGAGCTGTCGCGTGGCCTCTCCACAGAGACAACCAAGGTGAATAACTCCGACTGCATCGGGGTTATCCACATTGAATGTAGGAAGCTTAAGTCAGAGAGTCACCCCCACACTTTTATCAAGAGTCCATGATTTTCTCCTATACGTTAGAAGAAGAAGAGTAAGCCACTAGAGGGCTTCTCTTCTTGGCATTGCGTAACGGTGCTCCGACCACAATACGCGAATGTTCCCCCGTTTGGGGGGCTCGATAAGCATACCCCCTCCCCGTTTGGTGGGGGGGGGGTAGTCGAAAGTGGTCCCCGTTTGGTGGGGGGGGGGTCGCTGAAACAGGTCCCCGGTTGGGGGGGGGGGTCACAAAAAGTGGTCCCCGTTTGGGGGTCGGGTCGCCAACAGCCAATCAGAATGAGCAAAACTTAGCCTGCTTGAGCGCCCCCCCCCCAAACGGGGACCCATTTTCGAATAGAACAAAAACTACCGTAATCCTCTGCTCTATCCCCCCACCACCAAACGGGGAGGGGGTCTCTGCAATCTGATTGGCTGTTGGCTACCCCCCCCACCAAACGGAGGGGGGGGGGTATGCGATGTAGATTTGGTCACCCCCCCCCCCCCAAACGGGAGAACATTCGCGTATTGTGGGCGGAGCACCGTTACGCAATGCAGTGAAGAGAAGCCCTCTGGCTTACTCTTCTTCTTAATAATAGTGCAATTATGCACTCTTGCTTTTATGTGCCGGTAAGCTGGACAAACCATTGAAGTCAGCACAGAAGGCTAAACATTGACACCTAGTGAAGTGTACCGGTGTGGTCACCCCACTGAGGCGGTACTGACCTGTCCTGGTCGACCTCCATCCGTCCTTACTAATTCCGCGATGTGTCACCAGATAGCGGGAATGCATACCTGCAGAAATTGTTGTTGGTGTCAGCAGGGATTGGCAGCATGACCCCTGCTGACTGATTGGGTTTTACCTGTTTTCCGTCTCCCGTGCTGACGAAGCAAACATGACCGGAAATGCTGGTGGAGCATCTGTTTGATGACTAAAAAATATAACAAAATATAACAAAACTGATCGATATGTAAGAAGTTGCAGTGCATGATAGTCAGTTTATAACGAAAGACTAAGGAAATAACAATTCTATATCTTATTGAGTTTCTTATTTGTGTATACGTCTATGATAGGTTTAAATTGCTACTAGGTTGAGTGCAATAACTGATACCCTGTTCGGCTAACCATCCAAGCACCTACTCAAAGTACAGCGTGGCAGCATGCAACATATAAATTTTGTACAGCGTGGCAGCATGCAACAGATAAATACACAAATTTGTAGCACATTTACGTGGATGTAATTAGTTATGCGGAGCAAATTAACACAAAGAAGGCAAAATTTAATGTAGACAGAGCAGATTTACCTACACAGCCTTTAGTTGATTGCGGATGGAATGTTGGAGAGATTGTGTCCGTGTTTTAGCTCAGGGTGTTGGTGAGTGACCTCCCTCCGTTCCCTTCCTACGGCTGTGTAAATTTGCTCTGGTTGGGGGTGTACCATCCCAATTGTCCTGCATTATATATATCCAGCTTTGCCAGTTTCACGAAGTAGCAAGGTGATAGTGATCCGTAGCGGAGTTGTGATAGTGATCCGTATAGGCAAGCGTAGAGATTAGGGACTCGCCGTTACACGGCGTCCCTGGCGGAGTCCAGAAGCGGACAGTGGAATAGGATGTGGGATGCCGTTTGGGGGAAACCGCATTGACAGAGGCTAGAGTGTACAATGTTCGTCCTGTGGAAGTGAGACGCCAGTTTACAGTGGCCCGTTCGTAATCGGAATAGGAGCACTTGGTTAGCACGAGGAAGGCACGTTTATTATCCACTGCTCCCAATTCTCGGAAGAAATGGTATCGATGTCCTTTTTGGGCTGTACGAATGTCGTTTGTCCAGTTCAGATGCAGAGTCTGTTTTATTGCGGAGGAAGCAGCAGACGTCGAAATTAGGTTCTGATGCTGTGGCATTAGGAGGAGACCTTGCCTTGCTAGAGCATCCGCTTCCTCGTTGCCACAAATTCCAATGTGGTCAGGAATCCAAACGACCTCTAGGACCAGTCGTTTGTCTCGAAGTAGGTGATGTAGCTTGGAGTAGATACGTTGGATAGCCGCTTGGGAGTCAGTAAAAATTACCATCTTTTGTTGGTATGGAAATTGGAGAGGCAGGTGGTCAAAAGTCTCCATAATGGCATATATTTCCGCGTCTGTGGAATAAGTTGGGAAGCCTCCAGGTTGGCTGAAGGTGATCTTATCCCCTTGATATATTATTATCTCCCCAATTCCTGAGGCTTTATTGGCAATATCAACGGACCCATTCGTATATGCTGTGATCCAATCTTCTGGCTGGTAGCGACTAATGATTCATGTTGCCTCTAATTTCTGCTCTGCCGGCATAGTATCTTTCGTGATCCGTTCTGTTAGCTCCATATCTTTGGATACAACTTTGTCATCTGGTCCCAAGAACAAATCGTCTGGGCTCCAGCTTACTATTGGCTGGATTACTCCAGCTTACTTCCACAGATCCGATTCATGACTGCCGCTCTCATTTCTGTAATCGTGCACTTCCGTTAGAGTCGTGTTGGGGGGTTCCAGGTCAGGAGTGTGTCGCGAGCTGCGTGGCTGTCTTGGCATTGTAGCAATGCGAAGCCGACTCTTGCCGCCGAAGCTGTTGGACGTAGTTTAAGTGGAGGGCGACCGTCATCTCGTTCTAGGACTGAAATTGGTGTAGTGCAAATTCCGCCGGTTACAGCTCTGAGAGCCGCATTTTGGAGGAGGTCCAATCTTCGTAAGTGGGTTGGCTTTGCTGGACCGGAGGTACGTATTGTCAATTTCGTCGGGGCCTGGGGCCTTTCTTTGCGGCAAGGTCTGGAGTAGCAGGCGTAGTTCTGTTTCAGTGAAAGGCGTGTTGAACGCTTCCACTGACCTCGGTAGATTATTTACAGCTCTGCTTATCGTAGGTTGTAGTCGTCCCTCTCTTGTGGCAATATCAAGGGTTGGTGTAATTCGCCTGCGGCAGAAGAACCTTGCCAAAATTGTCGCTTTCTTTTCGGGGATAGCTACTGTTCCATGCGTGTTAGGGTCAACCAGTGGTGAATTGACTACAGGTTCCTTCTTCCTTTGAAGCACCTGAAGGAGGCGCCATAGCCTGGGCTGATTTGCAGGTGTAGAGAGAGTTTTCGTTGTGTTGTGCCACTGCTGACGCCGGAACACCATAATCTGCTTCTTTACTGTAGCATTTGCTCGATTACGGGAGGCCCCTGCTGCTGCAGAAGGGTGGGTTCTGTAACGCCGATCTAACGCACGACGGATGATTAAATTCGTGTGTACGGCTGGAGGTAATGCCTTTGTAAAGGGGAAAAGGCACCCACGTGGAACAGCTTGGCTCACAGTCGCATGTATCGCCTTAGTGAACTTTGCCACTGAGCTTTGTCTTTGCCAATAAAAGCAAGAAATTGCTATCGAATCTCCTGTAGTTCAGTGGTTTCTTACTGCGCTACAAGTGCAGGATCATGTCAAGTCTAGAGCTTGCAAAAATAAGCTCTAACACTCTATTTCAAAAATCCCTCTTGGGAAATTTACCGAGATTGTCAAAGGGTGGCCGGTGGCCGCCTGTCTGGTGGAGCTACCACAGCACCTCCATTGCGGTGGACGTAATTGTTATGGCATCTTCCCCTCCTCCAAACATAAGCCATACCTTTAACTTAGGTTTCGTCGTCGTCGAATCAGGTGGCCGATCAGGATCTGCTCCTATACTCGGGGTATAAAACCCTTGCTTCACCTCATCAGTCATATCTAGTATGACTCTCGCTATGTTGCCTGGATGTACTCCTAACTATCTTTGAAAATGACCGCATAGCATACTCCATTTACTTCCATGGCACAAGGCTAAACAGATCGGGTCTATTGCGCAATTCCACCCCAGCCTAACGTTTTATTTTTTTGACCAATAACATTAAAATTTAGTATGGGGCACACCAAGGGGTGCTGAATTCAAAAATTTAACAATTTTAATTTTTAAAATTTTAAAATTTGAAAATTTATTTTTTTCGACTAATTTCGACATGCTGATCATTTTTTCTTCTTGCGGCAAAGTCTGAAAATGTACCGTTAGTACGCTACGGTGTTTTAAAGTTAAGTTATATTGAAAATGGTTGCCCTTAAAAGGGCAGTTGGGATAAAAAGATCAGTTGTAGCAGGTGTCAGGATCAAGCTGGTGGTCAAAATGCTGCAATGTCTTCGAGGATGGCTTTGAATGGGTTCCGACCCTAAAGTCTTGCTCTCCACATAAACTCACACAAGTAAGATCCGTCGATCGGTTCCAAACTGGCATTTATTCTTCTTCTTAGCGTTGCGCCAAGTTGATTCTGATCCCTGTGTGTGGGCGCCAGCATAGGTTAACGCGGGGGGTCTGGGGGGGTCCGAGCCTCCCCAAGCCAGACAATGTGCAAGCCCTACCGCCGTCGGGGACAAGGGGTAACGAAAAAATGGCCAATGGGGTAGGCAAAAATAGCCGGAAAAATTAGTTTTTACACTAAAATTTCAAAGCATTTCCGGCTTCGCCGGAATTTTTTAGCAAAAATGTTTAATTGTTCAGGAAAATCCGGCAAAATTTTGAAATTTTTTCCAGAAATTAAGATTTCTTGCAAATTTTGATGAAAAATTTCAAATTTTAATAAAATTAGCGTTAATTTTTAGAAAAATTTTACAATTTATTCTTGAGGTACAAGCCCCCCCTGCAAATTTTTGTTCAAGGTACAAGCCCCCTCAAGATTTTCTGGGGACAAGCCCCCTCCCCAGGACCCAACCCTGTTAATGTATGGGCGCCAGTGACTGGATTGACAAAGTTATAAGTGTGGTTCACCGTCAGATGTTGATGGTTCCGTCCAGGAATGTGGCTGATGTTGTTGTAGGCGGCCCAATCATCTGACATGAACGTGGTCTCCGGCAGAATGGCTTCTTCGATGATGGGTTACAGTCTAGCGGCGCTCCTATCTTGTACTGCATACAGAAAGCTCTCCTTTGTCTCTCTGCAGTAGTCACCGAATACCCACTGTGGAGGATACTGTCGACCGGCATGATTTTTTCGCCGAGAAAACAGGCTCTCATCGATTTCCACTTTCTGCCAGGACCTCCGATTCTCGGTGGATTCTGCATCAGCTTCCAGGCATAAACTTTCCGGAGGAAATTGCTCCAGTTCACGAAAACGTGTTCTGGAATGTCCAATTCCGTATCGCAAAACTATACTGTTGTGCGGTTGTGGGCCCAACAATAGATGAAGCGAACAATCTTTTCAAAGGACAGATTGGAGTGCTGCAGCCAAGTGCCTGTCCTGACAGAGTCATCATGTCGGCATCCGCGCAGACGGCAACGCCATTCGTCTCCTTTTCTTCGAAGCCGTTGAATCATTAGATGGCCATTATCGCATATCTTTTGATCATGCAGGATTCCATGCTCCTGAAGGAATCTGGTGCTGGATTCTTTCTTTTTTTGCAAGTGGCCCACCACTATTAGGCACGCACTGCAGCCCGTAAGTGGTCCTTCCAGCAGACCGCAGTCAAGAGGCGGAGAGAAGAAGATCACGGACAGAAAACGTGATCCCCGAACAAGCTACCGTACGGTTATTTCAGTCACTCCCAGGGCAACTACATTAGTTTTTCCGAATGCAGCTGCCCCCCGCATGGCAATAGCAACTAGGTTGGCTGAAAAACTAAACTGAAAGCCCGCTTGAAAGACAAAAGGGAAAAAAGAGTGGCTGCAGAAATGGAGTCGGTAGGATAGCGAGCACTAAGACAGGATAGAAGGAAACATACGGTCTGTTAGGAGGGCCGGTCTGTTAGGAGGGTATAATATTTCATACTAACATCGTTGATTAAGATACAGAAATCGCAAAGGGGGACCTAATATTCACTCCCCATACTATTACTGTATCTAATCAAAAATATTTCATGTGTCATGTACGTGTCAAAAGTGCGTATATATGCCGAATTTCGACGAGTCCAAGTATTAACTATTCCAAGGTACTGGTTGACACATTGTAGCTTTATCAATATTGTTTCGTTCCAGTCATCAGCAAGAGCTTTATTAATTGTTAAACCCTTGAGTCTACAAATTAATTGAAACTTAGCGTGATCCAGCTGTAGATCTAGTTGTAATAGCCGTAGAGTCTAGTCAAGGAACTGATATTTTGTTTGGCTGATCTAGGCTGGGCGGTATCCTACCTAGAAATATGTTGGTAGAAGAATTTTGGTAAAAGCGAGAAATCATTATAAGAAAGGTTAAGAAAGGAAAATCAATTCTCTTGATTTCCTCGAAGACTACTGGACAGCTATGCTCTGGTAACAGGTTTAAATAATAGAGTTAAGCTTATATTCTAAAAACCGAGTTTCCCTTCAAGAAAATATGGCTAGGAACAGAGTAGTTTGTTTGAACTTCCAAATTTGTTTTGACTATGCTGCCGCTGAGAGAAATACCCCGGGATGGGTTGATGGATGTATTCAGCTTTACTCAAGACTCCTATGCAGTGAACTGAAAAACAGATTTACATTGACACAATCAAGTTCAAAAACATGTTGAAGACTAAAACAAGCAGTTGGAAGAGTCGAGCCCCTGAGGCTAGATTGAAAACCATGAAGTGAAGCCTTTTTAGCGTGCCCTTTTTAACTGTGCCCTCAAAATGATATCAGGCTTCAGAATTTTAGAGACTTTAATACACATGCAAAGTGTTCTAAACTTATCTTTATTTGGCGCAAGCTTGGAGGCAGTAGGAGATCAGATCTCCCTGAAGCTGGATTCCTTATCGTGACATCTGAGGATTAGGCGAACAAAGTTGAATTCAGCCATGCTAATGTTTTCTACCAAAGTCGGGCCACAAAGTCCCTCGTCGCTACATACAGGCATGAAGAATGCGGAATCTTGTAGTTAATTGGCCAATTTAAATTTTGGTCATTAACACTAATTACTTACGGTCAGTGACCAGTGACCACATGTTATTTTATCAGTATATACGTAGTGATTACGTCATCTATACATTTAGCTTTAAAACGCCGTAGCGTACTAACGGTACATTTTCAGACTTTCAGACCCCAAGAAGAAAAAATGATCAGCGCGTCGAATTAGTCGGAAAAAACAAAAAATTTTAAAAATTTAAAATTTTAAAATTTAGAAAAAATTTTAAATTTTAAAATTTTAAAATTTTTGAATTCAGCACCCTTTGGTGTGCCACCATACAAAATTTGATAGTTATTGGTCAAAACGTTAACATTACCCTTTAATGGTGCTTCTGTAAATACGCTCTAACACAAGTAAGGCGTTAAAGCTAAGTTTATCGACTATATGTTGTTAATAGCTAAAATCCGTTAAAATTTCCTAATTCTGGAAAGGTTTACAGAAGCTTAAAATATTCTAAATGTTCTTGAAAGAAATGAAATTGTTCGTTTAATCTAATTAAATGAAAACAACAATGCACATGGGATAGGATGTAGGTTGGAATTGATCAGTGAGGCTGTGATTTATTAATTAAATAATTAAACAATACTAAATAATAAATTATCATTATTTGAATTTTTATTATTTGAATAAAAATCAGATTGACAACAACAACAATTTGATAGGGAACTGTCAGTAATCCTTATCCCGGGATCAGGATTCCTGGGGTTCGGATTTCTGCCTGTTTGCCTCCTCAAATTTATGGGTTTAGAATTTGTGTTTTTTCTTTACTATGTTTGAGAACTTTGTTGGTTCGTAAATTTATATTTGTTCTTTGTTCTAGTTCCCTTCCCTTCTTTCCCAGTGGGCCCGCGCCTTCGAATGGTTGTGCCTGGTTGGATGTGGTGGGCTTTGTCGGCTTTGGTTGTCCCAGCTTACTGTGGTGTGGTGATGCTGTTTCGGTGGTTTGCTGTGGTTGTGGCTATGGTTGTTTTGACATTGGGTCCCGATGCTATCACGCTTGTCGGGGGGTCCAAGTCCGGAGGCGGGCGGCTCCACGGGGGCACGGGTGGGGTCCCAGAGGCGACTACCTTCGGGTCGCTGGTCTTGGTCAGCCACTAGTGAACGGTCTGGCAGTTGTCTTTTACTATGTTGCTGGCTTCGACGGGGTACAGCTAGTGCTGGGTTGGGTGCTGGGCCTGTTAAGGCATTGGGAGTTGTGTGTGGATGTTGGTGATGCTTCTCCCTTCCCCGGCGTGTGGCTCACTTCTTCCCTAATTCCGGTTGTGTTTTCGTATATCGTTGTTTTGTTTCTTTGTCCAAGTATATTTAATAGTGGTTGGGGGGGACGTTTGTATTTAGTTGTTGAGATATGCGTGGGTGGGAGTGCCTTTGGTGAAATTGTTTTTTTAATTTTGGGTTCACTTCAACTGTAGGTTTCGGATTTTGGGGCTTCATTGGGTGGGTGCTCGCTACCTTGGCTAGGCCATTGTACCGTAATTTTTTCTCTTCTTTTGTTTCCGTTCAGCTACCAGTCCTGTCATTTAGTTTGCCGATTCTGAGCTTGGTGCGTTTTGTTATTGAAAAACTTCTGTCGGAGGTTTGGGAATCTTCGCCGCAGGTTCCGAAATATTAGTTCTGTAGTTCAAGAAATTTTTTGTCTTTTGTGAGGGTGCCTCCTCGTTATCGTCCATGTTTCTTTGCGCGTGTATATGTTACGTACAAAGTTAAGGAAGAGTTGTGACTAGGTGTATATAATGATATTTTATTTATTTTATGATCATCCCATATTGAGCTATTAATGAAATGATTTTTGCATTATTAGTACAAAACCCGAAATCGTACAAAACTAGTTTTGTATGGGTCATTTTGTACAAAACTAGTTTTGTATGGCCTCCCTCGTGCAATTCTAGTTTTGTATGGCATCTCCCGTACAATTCTAGTTTTGTATGACCTCCCTCGAACAATTCTAGTTTTGTATGGCAGTGACCGTACAATTCACGTACGTTCACGTTAATGTGACCGTACATGTCGTTCCGTATTTTGTCTGTCCTGGAGGTCCCGGTGTATTTTACACGTACCGGCTAAGCCAGCAGTGTGTTGTCGGCTTTCGGGGAGGCGTCCGCGTGTGTGAGATGTTGTTCTAGGTTTTTATTATACTAATGTTATACTAATGTTGTTTTATTATTTACTAGTAGGTAGATTAGCTAGGTTAATTACAATTTTATTCTACTGACTGAATAGACCGCGGCGAGGACGCGCGCTTTCAAAAGAAGGGGTATTTTGTGGAAATTTCTTTGCTTGCAAAAGGCTACGAACTTCGGAACACGTATGCAAATTAGAAATTAGGCATTTTCGTAATATGCAAATTAGTTTTGACAATATTAAAAGAGGGAAGTTTCGTCATTTTCGCTTACTTTTCATTGAACCCAAATTGGAAACCAAAATTGGAGGAGGCTCAAGGATCAAGGCTAGAGGTTGGTTGAAAGGGTCGGAGTTATTTTAAAGTTGTATTTGAACACGGTCATATTTTGTAATTTTGCTTGTACAAAATTCTTTCCTTGAAATAAACTTTGTTTTGATTGTCTTTTATTCTTAACTTCAAAATCAAACACTCAATACGAGCTTGCAATCTTTTACTCTTTTATCAAATTTTCATAGGATATAGTTGGAATTGATCAGTGAGGCTGTGACTTTGCAAAACATTAATTGAAGCAAATCTCATAATGGATAAATTCACTTTCTTTTGTTCTATAACTGACTTATCCTTGGGGCAACTACTGGTCTCGTAAAAACAACATGGACTAAAACATAGTTGGTAGTTGTCATGGTCAGGGTGTCAGTGGACGTTTCCACCAGTGGTAATTTGGCCAGGCCAGTGCCAAAATGCTTAGCCAGTAACGACGCGGATAGGAGAGTTTCCATCACTTATCTCACTAATGTTGCGAAATGCGGTTCTGCAAGCTAAGTTCAATTATGATGTGGTTTTTTGCCCATTGATTTAAATTTAAATTGTTGTTAATTTAAAGATTGCCTGAGATCAGTAATAGCAAGAGTACATAATATAAGAGTGTGCCACTAGGCACACTCTATGTTATCAGAGCAAAAACTATGCTCTGCTCGCTAACGGCCCACCCCTCCCGCAAATCAGACCCATCACTTCAAAGAATTTTGAGCGCTAATAAAGCTCGAAGCAGGCACAAAATTCGCGCACGCACTGCTTGTGTTTTCGAGCTTAAGGGGGGGGGGTCCATCGTGAAAAATTTTTAGATCACGGATTTCGCTCATTTTCACACATAATCTAGCCACATATGTCGTACATGTCAAGTTTAAATTTTGAGTTGTTTCGTTCAGTTCTCCGTAAGTTACGAGCCATTCATTGATTACATTTTGAAAATCAGCGAAAATGAGGGTGCTGCAGACAACTGAAGCAAGTTTGCGCAAATCAACTTCAGATATTTAGTTTATTTTCTTATACACACTTAGTAACCATCAATACAAACATTTTCGTACAGTTTCAAGCCCGATGAGCATGATCAGAAGCTTCCTTAAAGGATTTTTCAGAGAAACAAGGCCCCTGTTCCTCCGGATGTCATAAAACATTTAACAGCGGTAACTTAAAATAGAAGCATTTCTGAGCCATGGTTCTATGAGAAGAATTCATTCCTGCACTGAGAGCTTTCGATTGATATATAATATGCCATATTTTGAAAAATTTGAAAAATCGCCTTTTTGTAAAATTCGGGGGTCTGAGGTCCCGATTGGCGCGCTGAGAAGTACTGGACATAGCTATCAGCATGCTTCATGCTGCAAATAGGTCCAAATGCATGAATACATAAGTTGGAATACGAAAGAGGCAGTTTTGGACCATACTGTTGTCGTAATTTAGCCAAATTTTCGAAAAAACAGAAATTTTATAAATTTTGCTAAAATAGCACATTCTTGCGCCAAAAAAATCTCGAAACTGGTGAGGGTTACAGCCAAACAATTGGTATGGTTGGAACCGCCTATTCAAGTACTACGGAACCTTGGAATTAGATTTTTCATTTAGGCCTCTGAATTAGAGCAGTTCACAATTCTTTTTGACAACCCTACTGTTCATTTACAAGAAACGTTGAAATTTGACGATTTTCTAGTGTTTGCGTTAAATAAAAATTTTTTAAAAATTTTTGGGGGCCTAAATCAAAATTCTACTTCCAAGGTACCGCAGTTCATGATCATGGCTTCAACATGAATACAAAATTATACAGATTCATGACTGTTTATCGAGAGATTTTTTGGCGCAAGAATAAAATCACAAATTTTTCCGTTTCCTATGTTTAACACATGGAAACCCCAACTTTGCGGCGAAATTACTCAACAACCATAAAAGATCCGACTTTAATTTCAAAAACTCGTTAAAATATGGGACTCAAAGAAAAAATACGTGAAAATGAACGAAATCGGAGATGGTCGAAAAATCTGCCAAAAATGGACCCCCCCCCCTTAAGCACGCACATAAACATAGAGCGAGTGAGCGTACCCCCGTTTCGACTAGGTACTGATTTGCGGGGGTGGGGTGGCTCGTTAGCGTGCAGAGCAGTTTTTTCTCTGATAACATAGAGCTTGTCTAGTGGCATACTCTTATAATTATATACTCTTGGTAATAGGTACGGCAGGTGGAAGAAGACCTGCTGTGCCTATTGCTGCATCTTGGATGAAAAGTTTTACCTTCTAAATTGTCTTACATTATAAAATAGTTTCCCACAGTAGCATAGAAACTATATCGATGCCAGTCTGCTGATGTTTTTAGAGCTGAGCTTTTAGAGCAGCATTTTGCAACGGTATATCTGCACTCTCAAAACTGTGTTTAGGAACATATTTCGTTTTTGTATTTAGGTGCTCTAAACAGACCGCAATTTCCTTTTTTATATATAAGAGCATAGGTTAACGCGGGGGGGTCTGGGGGGTCCAAGCCCCCCCCCGAACCCGAACAAGGTACAAGCCCTATCGCCGTCGGGGACAAGGGGCAACGAAGAAATGGCCAAGGGGTAACCAAAAATAGCCGGAAAAAATTAGCTTTTACAGTAAAATTTCAAAACATTTCCGGCTTCACCGGAATATTTTAGCTAAAATGTTTAAGTTTTCGGGAAAATCGGGCTAAATTTTGGAATGTTTTCCAAAATAGAAAATTTTCTGCAAATTTTGACTAAAAATTAAGTACATGATAAGAGTGTAACAGCTGGCAGGCTGTCTGTTATCAGCTCAAGGTACATGCTCTGCACGCTAACGGCTGACTCCCTCCTGCAATTGATTGCGTACCTAGTGGAACCCCCCGCAAGTGTACCTTGCACGCAATTGCGTATGCTCACTCTTTTATACCATAAGCCCCCCTCCCACAAATGTGACCCTTCATTCGTCAATTGAAAAATGATAGGTCTGTTGTGAGAGGGGAAGTCGAATGGTAGGTTACATTTGGGGTGCCTTCCAATTGAAAACAGGGAGCACACGCAATTGCGTACTAGGTACTGATTTGCGGTGGGTTCCACTAGATAGGCAATTGCGGGAGAGGGGGGGGTAGGGTGCAGAACATGGCTCAGCTGCTGATAACATAGAGTGACGCTTGTCACACTGTTATGTATTCAGGAACTTGAGATTTCGAAGTCCGGAATAATACAGAGTTCCGGGTTTCATTTAGAAAAAATGTAAAATTTTCAGCTTTTCGCCCAACTTTTCAGCAGGCGACCCCGCATTTCCATAAACGAGCTAAAATTTTTAACCCTGCTTTCTACTCTAGCTACGAAAAGTCCTCTGGTCATAACAAGAACAATCTCTGTTTAATAAAATGTTTCTCAAAATACAAACAATTTAGTACGCAAAACAAATAAACACAAAATATCACTTCTTTTTTAAATTCAGCAGATTCCAAAATACATACTACAAACATGCCGAAAATAAGCATACTTCATCCAAAAATACAAATACGCAAAAATTAACAATTTGGAAAAATAATGTTCACAACAAGCAAGATTCTTAAAGTTCTAGGATCTCCACCGAATACTCTAAAAAAGCTTCATCGTATAGGTATTTCCATTAGGATTCTGAATATAAGTAGGTTGAGGCTCGCTCAGGCACCATTCGTACCAAGCTTTCTCATTGTCCAACAGTCGCCAGAAATGGACCACACATTTGTCACCAGTTCGACAATGTACTGGCTCCTAAACAAGAAACTAAACCAGCATCAGTATTGAGCCCAATAATCTGCTTTACAAGCTAAACAATACTGATGTAATTATAGCGATGCATGTTGTGATTTTTTCGTATCTATTTTGTAAGAAATTTTCCATGTCTGTCAGACTGCCTGCTGTCGTCACATTGTCATGATTTACCCATTAACTAAACCAGCACGTCCAAAAAGCTTTAGAATGCTACATCACGATGAAGCCTGAGTATTGTCTTTGAAGACTTCCTATGTTAACTTTTATATGCCATCTTGTCATATCAAATGAAACGTTGAAAGATAGAAGAAGACGTTGATAGAAACAAGAGTGAACGTTTTTGTGGAAAGTATTACTATAAAGAGTGGAAATATTTAATTGAAAACGGAATAAATTCCCGAAAACTATGAGCCAAAAATCAGTAAACAAATACAAATTAGTTAGTTAAAATTACCCTAAACGGAAACAGAATAGGAAACCAA
This sequence comes from Trissonchulus latispiculum, assembly GCA_030248195.1. Taxonomy (NCBI): domain Eukaryota; kingdom Metazoa; phylum Nematoda; class Enoplea; order Enoplida; family Ironidae; genus Trissonchulus; species Trissonchulus latispiculum. The sequence continues at coordinate 45,943 of JASAND010024294.1, forward strand.
GAGAACATTCCTGGAGAATGCGTTGAAGGAAGGGTACCTAGAAACAACAATTTTGATGTCTTGATGTCCTATAACAACAGTCTTGATGTCCTATAATGTTATCGACACAAATTTAATGTTATATTTTAAACAACAAGTCACAGAAATTACGCAGTAGTTTCTTTAAAACTTAGAAAAGCAACGTATTTATTGATAGAATTCCCGAAAGGCTCTCGTCAAACAACAGATATCAATAATTATTCGCATAGTTATGGACTTCAACTGCATTATACACAGATGTTAACGATCTTCAAATGGTGTCACGGCCACCTACGTACTTATTTTGACATCCTTGTAAAGCACTGCCTCAAAGAATCCGACTAAGCCATGCGTAACACTGTCTTCAGAGCATTTGAATTCCAGACGAGTGTAGCGGCTGTTTGGTTTTTCCTCTAAAATAAATTGAAGTAATAGAACAGCTAATGAAATCGATTAAACAATAGGCCATAAAATTCTAAATCTGTACAGCATTAGTGAAAGCCGGTACAAACTGCACAAGTCAGCCCGAAACAAGACGGAAGCAAAAAACCGCACTAAACAATACAAACCGAGGAATGAATTCGAAAATCTGAGCAATGTGGAATTACCGAAGTTGGGGTGATTAAAGGTAAATAAGGCCTTCGGTTCATCAATCTGAAATCGGTTGTGAACTCGAACAACGTAGGCAGTATCAAAGGCATCCTAAAATCAGAACAGAGAATGCTCAATTCTAAAAAATAAGAAGAGTTTGTTAGTTATTCACTGAATTAATATAACAAAATTAAATAAGAAAAGCAATGACAAAACTTTGATCATACCTCTCTGGTACCACTCTTTTCCACAAAATCCTTAATCTGATGATAAAGCTTTTCTGACTGGACAGGCGCCACGTAGGAGGTATAGGACTGTGGAATGGAAACAGCATCGGCTAAACATAAAAAATTAATATAGCAATGAAATGGAAATCAAAATAGGTGTACACGGACGACAGAAAACTTTTCTTGAAGAATCATTACTTTAATTACCAAAAATTGCGAGACAGTCAAAGGCCTATCCAAGATTTTGAAGTGGGTGGGCTTTACTTGATTAGATTTTATCCACACAAAACGGATTTCGTTAAGAAGCGGTAGCAGAGAGTGCAGAGTGTTTTTTATCTGACCACATAAATCGCGTTTCACCTTTTATAGTGAGAGCAGGAAGTCTCGATTAACTCCAAGCCCCCCTCACTCTCGGATCTCCGCATATAATAGGAAAAGTTAACCGAAATCTAAGAGGACTGTACTTTATAAGCAGCAGACAGTATCATCAAGTGTATCCTAAAATATTACATCATTATCCTACACAGTATTTCACACAAATTTGCCCCATGGTCACTGAAATTTAACTAGTGAGCTAAACTACTGTAGCATTAGCAACCACCTTTGATCAAATGTAGAGCTCCATCCAAACATTCCGGAGAGAGTTCATTATCGCCAAAAGATCCCAGCAGCTCTGAAATAATCAGATCAGCCTTCTGCTCAGGCTTCCAACAGCGCATATCCGAATGAATTATTTCCACATCAAACTCAGCCCATTCTGTGGCCGCTAAATGGCGAAGCCTAAAAAAGGAGACAACATAATTGGCTACGCTGCTTGTCGTCATGTCTGAAAATAATATGGATCAATTGCATTAAAGCGCTATGGCGAAAATTGTTCCAATCGAGTACTAATAACTTGGTCAACTGTAGTCACAGAAAGTAAATTTAATGCGCATATGTCATTTCTGCCCATGCAAACACTGGGCTTATTCTAGGGAATTTTTCTTGGGGGGCTCTTTGGGGGGGCCTCGGGGGGCGAGTCAGGGGGGGAACGATTTTTGGGGGGGAAGGGTGTTTATGAGGGGGGGAAGGGTGTTTATAGGGGGGAAGGGTGTTTATGGGGGGCCCCCCAACTAGAATAAGCCCAGAAACAAGCTTACGTAATAACGGCACTAGGATTCTTCTCAACGGCAAACAGCTTAATTTTGCAACCAGTTTTGGCCGCTGCTCGTAAGGTTGCCTTCGCCAGAGGACCTCGACCAGCTCCCAGTACCATAACCGTTCTAAAAGCAACAAAATTATTCTGTTTCTTTAGTTATCAAAAAAGAGCAGATCAAGGAGGAAATTACCTTTTATGGTGTTTTGCCAACTACGCAACCGCTTTTTGAACGAAGTAATATTTCTTAAATTTGACAATTCGAAAACCAAGAAAGCAAACTTAGATGTTCCAAAAAATAGTTCAAGTTAAGCCAACTCATAAAGTTATTTACAACACAATAACAAAATGTGAATTCAGATCCATGACTACTGACTGACTGACTGACTGACTTGAATGGCAAATGTAGAGGGATTGCGTTAATGATTTATCTACTTCAAACTGTGCCACCACCACATACTACCGTTAAAATTTTACCTTAGAGAACACACCCAAACATGCAAATATCAGAAAACAATGAACAAAAAGAAAAACAGAATGTATATAAATACTACACAAGCATAGTACACAAATACAAACACGTGACCGAGCTATAGATAAGTTAAGATTTTATTGACCTGGCAAATTTAATTCTAAAAGGCACAACATGCAACATTCAGCCTACACAAACAATCAGATAGATGCAAGCTGCTTCAAAGGAAAACTACTCTAAACTAATTGAGAGAGAGAAGCAAATGCAGCCAAATGTAATTATAGCAATGTTCACAAAAAATCAAAAATCGAATTTTTGCTGACATTTTCGCAGAAGTCCAATCGAAAAACTTCTGGTCGTATGGAATGATAGTGACCCCCTCGACATATGGTGCAAATTTCATGCCGATAGCCCTTGTAAAGCGTAATAAAAAAATTTTGTGAACGAATTCACAAAAATGTGTTCACAAAAACAATCACCCACGGATCTACTCTCAGGATACAGCAAGGAAATTTTTCTTTTCATGCATAAATAGAGCATAGTCCATAGTGTTATTGTGTAAAAAAATTTGGACCCCCAAGATTTTTTGCACAGGCTGAACTTAGAAGTTTGGTTCCCGGCCCTCCGGGTCCAAAGTGGCTACCCAGGCCGATATGTTTGACCTTGATTACTGATATCAGGAAGCTAGGAATGTTGTTCTGTTCCCCTAGTAAGCACAAAACAATTTGGTGGAGTAATTTCGCACCTGGAGTAGTCACGCGACTTGATCTAGGGGTCAGGTGACTAGCCAAAAATTTTATTTCAAGGCCACAGAAGCTTAAAAACTTGCCAATATAGGTTTTTTGGTGGGTAGAATTCAACTTTGGCACTAGCTTTTAGGTAGCTTTTACCCACATAGGTGATCCTGATCACCCCTTGGGTCCGGGTCCGGAGCAGGTCCACCAGTCGGACACTTGCTAGAAGCGGCTGGGGTACCTAAAAACATGTGCACAAAGGTTTCTGGGGCGCCGCTGAGCTCGAATTTGGAATTTTTTGCCCTAGCAGTTGTCTCAGAAGCTTTTTACAAAAATAGTAACTTTTCTTTTGTGAATTTGTTCACAAAACATCACCCGCCAGTGGCGAAGCCAGAGAACATGGCAGGGAATCCAATATTTGGTTGGATAGCTTAGAGTTAGAACATAACGCGCATAATATGCCCCCTATACACTAACAACAGGCTAAGAAAACAGCCACTGATAGACGGTACAGCAGACCTAAATAAGCAGAGTGAGAAGCCGCTTCCTTCTCCATACTACACTATTACCTAGAAAAAAGCTAAGAATGCAGCAAGCAGAAGCCATGATTGGTGTGTTAACAAAAAACCTAAACTACTAGAAACGAAGGTCAATAGGATGTCAAGCAGGGGAGGGAGGGAACCAGCAAGCCAAAGCCGAAATCCGCTACTCATTCATTCTATAATTGTCTTACAAACAAAGGGTTGTGGGCCCGGAGTGGGACCAAATTTTAGTCTGCATATATCGCTCTATGGCCTCCTGATAGAGTTCATATTTTCTATCATCTAGCTGAAATGTGGCATAGCTGCACAGGTGGAGGTCAAAGGAACAGGTGGGTTCCATAGGATCAAAAAGGAGATCCTCAAACCCTGGCATCCTGTCCACTTTCTTCCAGTCTACGGTAGGTTTCGACCACCACTAAAATATTATATCAGAGCGTTCCATCAAGCAGGGGCACAAAAAATTATATCTTGGGAAAGGTGCGAACAACCGAAATTTACTATTATTATTAACGATATTATAGTTTAAGGAATGGACAGGAGAGGGGTCACTTGTGGACAATGTCGACATCCAATTTGCACCATTTTCATTCTATGTTACTGAAACGATTTACTAAACCACAACCTAAAAATTAAGAACTTTCTTACTCATATTATAGAGATAATTGAGTGAAGTGATTCTCAAATTATAGCAAAGCGACCTCCTATCTTAGAACTGAAAATACTTCGGAGTCAGAATATGAAAAATGATAAAGATTTGTGCAAATCGTAGTTTAAACATAGTTCTTAGGCATGAATAACAATGAATACGAGAGCATATCGTCATAAGAAAATTTGTGAGCGCAGCGATTACTAACAGTCTATACTTCTATGGAATAGAGACTAAAAAAGGAAGTCTATTGTAGAGACAGCAAATACAGTTTATAAAAAAAATTCAAAATGTAAGAATAATTTTAGAGTGTATATCCGCATAAAGGACTAGCACTAATACGTTATAGATAGATTTAACGACAGAATTCTTTGGAATTATGTAGGGACTGAAAAACTAACTAAGAACAAGGTCATTGAGGTTATGCCAGCAAAAAGTATTTCTGATGTAGGATGGAGCGAGAGACTATGAAGACTATCATTCGCACAGGAAAGCCAACAGGTCATTAACCAAAGAATACTTCCAATGCATATTATAACGAAACAATAAGGCAAAAGCCATAAAAACAGCAATAAAATTGGAAAGCCGCAAATAGAGCAAACGAAAAACACATCCATATATATACACCGAAGCAGCCTGGCATACCACATACAAAAACGTTATCCTCGTGCGTTCTTATTTTGCAGCGTGCAACTGTCCCCACACTTTGTGTAATAGAAAGAGGTCACAACTAGTTTTCTTACATCACAAAATCTTCACTATTTTCGGCCTTCTTGTCCGCCAGGGCGCACTGAATGGCCCGTTCATACTCTTGATACTTGACTGGATCACGTTCAAAGGTCTCATAGACCGTCGATTCCAGGTGATCCGAGAGCGGCTGCAGGGGGACCTGGAGATAGTCTTCATAGCCTTTCGCAAAAGACTCATAGGAATCTGGAGCTGGCATTTGCTGTAACGTGAAAAATAGGAGCCTGAAGTAACAATATCCCTTCCCTAGCAAATATCCAGCTAGTCTTTAAAATTCGCAAGGGGCATCTGCTGTTACATCTCAAATTTAATAGCTCAGACATGAGAAGTGGAAGCTCTCTTGGCACCGCTACGCATTTAATACGCATTGTTTAGCCTTCACTCTTAGCGAGTGAGCACACGCAAGCGCGGCAAAGTAGTCTGATAAAAAAATTAGGCTTTGATCTTTCTCGTGCACTTACCAAGCTTCAATGAATCAAATCAGTTCCAACATCACAACTGGTTATAAAAGCATAACCTTTACAAGGGAGCAATAGCTAGCTTACATGCCACATCCACTCCAAATAGTCCTTGTAGGCAGTAATCGGCTTGCCACTGTGCACAGGAGCTCCAGTTAGCACAACCTGAACTTCCAGCTGCAAAATTATCAATACAGCTTAAGCGAAAGCATTCCACTGAGTTATTAAAGAAATTAATGCAAACAGAAACATTAACACAACCAATGAATGAAGCTAGAGTGTCGTCGATAACATCGAAGTTACGTCCATTTCACTATTCACTAGTACTGGTCAGAAAAAATGCTGCTTAACTGAAAAAATTATGATAGTAACTGACATTCATATTACACTTGTTGCTTCCATGTTTTGTTTTTGCAAATCGGCAAAACGACACTGTCATGAAATAAATAAAAGCGTTGTTTAATTTAATTTCAACAGTCCTGACCTTATACAAACCATGCATAAAGCGTTGATGGGCTCTGGATAGCACAGGATTTCCATGGGTGTTGGTCAGAAACACATCGGTTGGGAGGGCGATGCAGCGAATGGGCTCTCCCAGCCATCGCATCGTCTGGCGACCATCTGGCAAGTCGCTGGTCAATTCCAGCATCAGACAAAGACGTTTGCTGTTGTCACAAAGGGTTCTAACCGTGTTCCACCTGTAGACCGCAAAAATGTATGATACATACACTGCGACCGATAACTACTGTACAATTCGATATCCATAACTCTTCGATTGGAGGATGCACTCAGTCCACAAATTTGTCTATAGTACCATTTACGCTACGCAAAACTTAGACATTATATTTTGCTGTTCGTCGAATAACCAGCTAGCTTGCTATTAACTCATTAAGAACGTCTAATGTTTTTAATATGAAAATTTTAAAAAATGTTTTAATTTGTTAATTCTAAAATATATTAATGTTAAAAAAATTTTGTAAGCACTATTTAGAAAAACTTTCAATGCCGCACGTAAATGAAGATCTGTAAATCCGTATGCAGTATGCAGTATGCACGTATGCAGTACATATAGAGCTAATAAATATTCAGTACAGTCTCTTACCAATACCAAGGATCACTGGAAAGATCCTTGCCTGCCTGACTAGACGGGTCAACAGCCGCCCCGGAAGAAGTATCTACCCCGTCTGTCTTCTCCACGGAGACTGGAATGCTATCTTTACTGGGGTCAGATGGAGTGGGTTCAGTGGCCGATTCCAGGACTGCAGGGTCGACTGCCAGAGGCGCTGCCACCGCTTCCGCAGACGAAAATGTACCACCAGAATCAGCAGCACAGGCAGGAATCCGTAACCATATCTGAAGCATGAAAAATAACAGAGAAAATATACGTAAGTGTACATAATGCAAAGGTAGTTATATACGTATTACAAGATGTACAATGATTTCGAAATCATTGTGTCCAGTAGGAGCGGGTCTTACTCAAAAGGGTAACAAATCCCTGGAATGGGAATGCAATCAAAAGGTGTCAAGAATAGGAACTACAAATCTGGCACACTTCTACAGGACAGCTCTTTCAAACTATATTTACTTTACTTTTAACTGTAAGTTTTACGCGAAGTTTTACGTAAAATGAATTTTTCCAGAGCTGTACTGCAGTCATGGAAAGAGGGTGCAATGTGAGGAAATTGGGAAGGAAATTCCCCAACTGTGGGGACAAGTTTTGTGAGAACATTTGACGTGTTGACGTATGGCCAAGCAAACATTCACAAAAACCGATAAATAACTAATATATTAGATGTTCTTAATCTGAAAAGCGACTGCTAAAAACCTTGGAACTAGAAAACATAACATTTAAGGGGAAAACGTTAAAGTTATCAATTTATCGAAACGGGGAGATATCTGAGACACGGGGTCACCCCTCCCCTAAATTAGAAGTCAGAAAATAAAAAGTAAAAACTAGGCCTAATCCAAAATAAATCAGTCTTAATAACCAACTCAACCAGAACCAACCGAAGTGAATGGATTCTTCTTCAAGAAGGAATTGATGATTCTGGCTAGATTAATGCAATCTGGAGACTTCACAGGAATGACAACCACAGTGAGACTCAGGTAGTTGCAGTACTGAAGCTCTCCAGCCAGAGCCTAAATGTGTGCACAAACAAAGCTACTAGAAATTAGCCTATGTAGAATCAGATTTAATCAGAACCAATCAGAGCTTTCCACTTCAATTTAATTTCGAGGAATGTTCGGACAATTAAAACTAACAATATATACTTATTATACACTTCATTCCATACAATTTCTAGCAGTTTTCTGCTTGGCACAAACAGGTATGATTTCCTTCTTTTAGCTAGAGTGACGTAGCTATAAGAATTAAAATTCAGATTTAAAACAAATACAAGACACATTTTTCATTGTCCTTCCAGGGCATTTTTGGGTTTTTTCAAACATGGGCTTAAAAACGTTTGGCGTATTTTGCATGGTGAAACGCAAAAAGTTCTCGAAAATACATAAGCTAAAAATAGCTCCGGCGCCGCCGGAAATTTTTTGAAAATTAGCCTACTTTGGCAAAAATTTGGGCCTCCAATAAATCCCGGGGGGGGGAAGCAAAAATGATTGGAGAGGGCGACTTCGGGGGGAGGCATTTTCGGGGAAGGCTCCCGCCCCGCCCTCTCCCCGTATGGAAAAAATACCCTTCCTTCTCCAATCACATTTTCCTGTCTTGTTCAATCAAATATAATAAGTAAGTACTTTTTGTGGAGTGCGGAATGTAACCAACGGTTATCCCTAACAGTGTTGACCGCTAAAGATTTCCAAAAAACTCTAATTTGTTACTTCTATACTATCCTTATCTAATATTATTTATTTGCATCAAGCAAAACATAATATTTATTATGCTAATCTTAGCGTTAACCTGCAACATTTATGTATTTTAGCTTTTAAAAAGGTGTTCATCTAAATTATTTCTTCTGATTGGTCAGGGCATAGTCGGTTGCATCACATTTCCCATCACCATTCTTATCACAGTGCTTTCCATCCAGGGACTTCATGTAGTCAATCACGGCCTTGGGAGCGTTGATCTTCTGCAGCAGGCCCAGCTGATACTTATTACACTTTCGTTCCGCATCAAACGAATTGGTGACTTCCCGTGGCACCTGCTGGCCAGGATGTTTGGCCTTATAGTCATTGTAGAGATAGGAATGATAGGTATCATGGCCTATGATGGAAGCAACCCAGAACTTGCCTCCGGAGGCCTGATCCGTACTCAGCTCAAAGGTGGGCGGATTGTCCCACATATTCATGCCGGACTTGGGCCACTGCTTAATGCGCCGCATGTAGTTGTGGAACCAGTTCAGATCGTCCGGAGCTCGCTCGCAGAGCAACTGCAAGGCTGCCCAGACATTGCTGCGAAACTGGGGATCGCTGCCGACAACCTCCGGATACACACAGCTGGCAGCGCGTTTGGCTGACGGGGTTGCCTCCGAGAAGAGGGTCACACAACCCAACAAAACGAGGGCCTGAATGATAGGTTGCATTGTGCTATAGTCTATAGTGGTCGGATAGAAAGCGTAAAAGATTACTGAAACCGAACCGAGACTGAACTAGGATGCTTATATTACTATCTCTGATAAGAATGTTTAAACAAAGAAAAGACTCCATTCAAAAATAGGCACATCTGAGTCAACAAAAAGCTTAATCTCTCACAAAAGTCTTTTGATTCATACAATTCTTAGAATAGAAGAATCTTCAGCAGCATCTATGCTGTATCAATAATGAAACCTAAACGCTGAGAACAAAAATAAAATTACAAGCTAATAATGTATTTAAATGGAGAAACAGAATTGAAACGGCCTTGAAAATTGAGCCAGTTATGATGAGAAAAATATATACAAAGAGAATCATAACTGAATTTTATTACTTATTGCTATCTACCTTCTCTGACATTTCACGTAGACGATCATCTTCGGAATCGCAATTTATCCATTGTGATATTTCACCAACAATACACCTTGTCCATTCTAAAAGTAAAATATACAGCTCAGTGAAAACTCTACAAGGAAACGACAGATACGTACATACTAGGACACTAGGGTAAATTACCGTATTCAAGTTTCTTCCAATAATATTAGCATTTCAGAAACAAAAAATCGTACATAACTATTTCTACATATATAAATACTTTTTGAAATTGCAGAAAATTTATCATTCTAGTTATAGACATGCACCAGAAACTTGATAGGTAAAACTAAAACCTTACAAATTTATTAAAAGCTGATAACAAAATGTTTGTTTTTTCTCAGTTTTCTCCTTAATTATTTTCACCATGAAAATTTTTTATTTTTTTAATTTTTCCTAATTGCAACGAAGGGAGGCGCCTGCATCCGTGGAAGAAAGCGACCATTCTACGCAGACTCCTGTTACCTTTCACCGTGGTAGTACCCATTTACCCACTAGTGGGGGGAGGTCCAAAATGGAGGGAATAAAATGGGCTAAAAATGCGGAAAATACAGTATAGACAGCCTTTTTTAGTCTAAAACATTAAGTTTTAGCACAAAAATATACGATTTTTTACCAAAAATTCTAAAAAATTGGCAATCTGCGGCACCCTAGGGTAAGTGGGGGGAGTCCAAGAAAGTGGGGGTGGGAGGTGCTCGAGTAGGGAAAACGCAAAAAGTGGAGGGGCGTCGCGACTAAAGTATATAAACCCAGAGCATCGTTGCAGCGGTGATTCGATAAGACTGTTGGATCCTCCGTCGAACGTCTTAGCTAATCGTCCGTCACGGCACACTCGTCAATCACGCCACCGTCACGGTTAAATGTGGGTATAAACTAACGAGAGAGAACTAAACAAGACCTTTAAAGTTTTACATCATTTTCTTTAAATTGTCCAGTTCAAATCTACTAAACGTTCGCACTTACAAGTGAGTGTTCCACCGAGTTTATGGACACATCCACTTACTTAGTGCTTGTGTTTAAGCGAACTTGCCACTTACACTCGTCTGACTAGCAGCTCAAGTCCATGCAAGCGCGGATTCTGCAATTTACACTTTATAGACACTTCCTGCAGCTGCGAGTTGCGGGATCCGAAGCTTGTAAAGTTTTTATGAAATTGGCACAGGAAAAATAAGCTCTAGTTCCACCAATTTAGCCGAGAAAATCGGAAAACTTTTTTAGATTGGAAATATTTAAAAAATTGTAAAACTCGACGTCGAAGAGAAACTGGCATTAATATACTCGGCCTTGAATGAACAATGTGAATTCGACCAAAATTATGGATACACCCCTAAAATCAAAACAAAATGGAATTTCTGAAAATTCATTCGACAAGACTACGTAAGGTCAAATGGGTTAGCCTACACCAGATTTTTGTCGCCCGTGGGTCCTTTAATGTTTGGTGGGGGCTTTCACTGAAAATTTCCTTCGACCCTTTTTATATGGCTACGCGCACGCACGCAGAATTTGTTATTTATGTATTTATTTATTATTTAATTACATACAGAAGAATTCATTCAAATACAGGAGAGGCATATTCAATTTGAACAAATATATACGTATATACGTACATTAAGCTTTCGGAAGGCAAAAATCTTTAAAGTTCAAATTACATCCATCTGCAACAGGTTTTCTGAAAATCGAATCTGTGCCAATTTTATATTTGCTTTCGTGTGTGTTTTAAAAATTTTATAAAATCAATAGTTTTACAGCGTGAAATTACGAAAATAGCTTCTCAACGCAATAAGCTCTATAAACGCACTTAACATCGAATTAAATCGTTTATACTGGTTTTTAATAAGATTAAAAATCTTAGCATCATTTTACGTTGGGTTTATGTCGTGTAAAAGCATGAATAGTGAACGAAAAACATACAAGCAGGGGGTCTGGGTGGTGCAGCCAGGGGCGTATCCTGGGGGTGGTCCAGGGGGGGGGCCGGACCCCTCCCCCTTTTCGGAAAAATTTTTAGCTATTTTTAACCATATTTGGCCATTTTTGAGGAAAAGTAGGCTCGGCCTCCCTTTTAGGGTTGGACCCCTTCCTTTTTAAAATCCTGGATACGCCCTTGGATATAGCCCCCCGGAAGGTGAAGAAAATTTTAAGTTTCAGAGTAAATTTGCCTTTAAAACTTTGTATTCTTTTCCTTGAACAGTTAAGAAACTTTTACATTTAAGTGGGTAGTTGGTGAGAAACTGAGTTAATGTATCCTTGAATAGTTAAGTATATACATATATATACGCATTTTAATTAACATTACGCAAACATTAACATTTAAAAGATTATATACGCAAAACAGAAACAAAAACAGCATACATAGTACGACTGCTTCGTCAGAAAGTATATATATAAGCAAGTGCAGACGGAAGGATCAGTGTAGAATTGAAGAGGCGAGCGGAGGGGGCGGGGTCTGGAGGGCGGTACCTCCCAGAAGAAACCTGTGCCCAACCTACGGTAAACTGCCTCAAGAAATTAATTTAGAAATCTTGAAATTCTTCGGTTGGGTATTTTGGTACGCATTTTAAGTGCGGTTATTTTGAGGGCGCGGGTACTGCGTCTCCGTGGGTATTTTGACAGCGCGCGTCCTGCGTCGCGTGGGTGGGTATTGCGCCTTGCCTCTGCATGGGTCATTTATTTTGCCTTGCGTGGGTGCGTGGGTCCAGCCTATCGCGGTGTAGGCGTTGCCCTTGCGTGCCGTATGACGAAAATTTTATGAAATCCGCTTTTCGAAAGGAAAACGCTGCCCACCGCACTTTTTTGCGTTCCCAAACTTTCCCCTAGAGAAAGCCAGCGAAAACGCGTATATCAACAGCATGGCATTACCGTTGCTAGTAAGTTCCAAATCTGCTCTAGTAATATCCGGCAAGGGATCAGGCAAAGAGGAGCCGTCAAGTAGACATCGTGGGTGAGCAATACAACATCCAATAAAATCAAACCTGCAAAATGTAAAATTCAACAGCCTTCACAGAAACAACTAGGTGTGCAAAATAATTTAATGATAACCGACACAAATAATGCTAAAGTCTGACCAAAAAATGTAGAAAGCGAAATTGTTTTCTTTATATCTCAAAAACGCTTCAAGATAGCTACCACAAAGTATATATTTTCTGAACCGGACTGATGAGATCTTCCTTTTCGTGAAAAAGTTTTTTGAAATTTCCCGTGCGATTTCAAAGGGCGCCGCTTTTATATGTACAGAAGGATTGGTACATGGTACTGCCGCGATTTTTTCACGAAAATTTTCACCTTGTATGAAAGTGCTACACACCAAATTTCAACTTTTTTGGCTGAAAATTGCGTGAGTTATTCAATTTTTTAGATTTTCAAAATCCTTTGATCTTTGCCGCTTTTTCGACTTTGACTGGTTATTACTCGCGACTCGCTCAACGGAAAAAATTTTCGATTAGATTTTCAGGACCGCCTAGGCGTCCGCTTTCACCCGATATATGTGAGATTTCAAAATTTGAAAGTCGATTTTTTCGAAAAATACCACTTTTTGACCCAAAATTTCGACATAGCGAGTCTAGCAAAAGTGAGTAAAAATTACATAATCATAAAGTCCAATCTAAGCTGAATCCAACGATATAAAGTTTTTGTGGCTACGACTTACATTGCGTCCGCAATGAATTTTTAAACAATTCCCCTTTTTCAGCTGGTTTTTGCTAGTTTACACTGGTTCAGGCAAATCAAGGCGGCAACATCAAAGGGAGCCAAAAACCAGCTGAAAAAGGGAAATTGTTTAAAAATTCATTGCGGACGCAATGTAAGTCGTAGCCACAAAAACTTTATATCGTTGGATTCAGCTTAGATTGGACTTTATGATTATGTAATTTTTACTCACTTTTGCTAGACTCGCTATGTCGAAATTTTGGGTCAAAAAGTGGTATTTTTCGAAAAAATCGACTTTCAAATTTTGAAATCTCACATATATCGGGTGAAAGCGGACGCCTAGGCGGTCCTGAAAATCTAATCGAAAATTTTTTCCGTTGAGCGAGTCGCGAGTAATAACTGTCATACCCATACACAACAATGGACATGTATTATAGTTAAACTGTTCTGTATTTAGTACATAGTTTACGTAAGTATAATTAAGTATATACATATAATTTCAAAATCCTTTAACTTAAATCATAAATTTTATTTCCAAAACACATTTTCATTTCTCTAAATCTTCCAAAGCCCCCAACCCCCTTCTGTTCTATTTCTCACGCACCCCATCTGTTCTGTCTATGTGCATGTTAATTTATAATTATTGGATGTCTGTGGTGTTAGTCATGTCAAACCTTAGTTATTAGCTGGGGTACTGTAGTAGGCGGGGTTTAGGGCACTATATAAGCCGTTTCTTCTGTCTTGTTAGTCAGTCTTGTCTTGTGCTTAATAAAGTGCACTTGTAGACTTGACTCCCTCTAGCTCTTTAGCTTTAGGTTCCGTCTAACCTTAGACGAGGAATTCCCACGATCTATTCGTGGATGCCTGAACATATACGTTCAGAAGAAAATATATTATTTCCCTACATATAGTAGGACGAACTTGATTGCCGTCTACAACAGACGAGGATATTCCCACGAACTATATTCGTGGATGCCCGAACACACGATCGGAGGAACTACATTATTTGCCCTACGTATAATAGTAGGAAGAACTAGCCCTACGCACAGTAGGAAGACTTTATTGCTCTACATAGAGTAGGAAGAATTGCCTTGCCCTACGCACAGTAGGAAGAACTTAACTTATTTGTCGTACCCTACGCATAGTAGGAGGAACTCCCTACCTGACTCAAGGTAGAAGAGCGGTTAAACTGCTAACATTGCATTAAACTACGTACGTAGACCACTGCACAGTGCCACTGACCCTACTCACGGACTCACGGTAATCGCACTGTTACATTTTTGGAGGTCCCACCGAGATCCTTTGTCGCTTTGTGAGGTATACACCCAAAGCTTGAACTGTGGACTCGGCACAACAGCCTAGAGGTTCGGACAACAGTACGATACAAGCTACTGGATCCAAGCAAGTATCCGAAGTGTTAGGTAAAACTCCTAAGGAGGAACCCTCTGACACAGCTGTACCCTCTACAAGTGGTAACAGAAAAGAGGTTCGCTCTACTCAGACTGAACCTAGTCATTCCGCCACTGAGCGAAGTAATTCCGCCACTGAGCGAAGTTTACAGAGTTGTACTCAGGCCCAGCAATTGATTGACGCTGGAAGACAAAGACACGGCGAATTGACACGTCGCGTCCAAGCAATTATCAAAACGGAACCTACAGATTTGGACAACTCTGATTTAAGTTTTTCTGGGTTTTCCCAAAGGGACGTCGACGATCCCTCGGACCTATTATCAGCTCTTTATCCTGATATTACGTATTCTGATCCGACAATGGCAGTGCCTGATTTTTCAGGACTACAATCAGCACTGCAGAATTTATATACCTGCGCATTTCAAGCAAGCCGTACAAGGCATGCATGGAGTTACTAGCCTACTGGGGCTAAGATATTCGGGCCAAGCCCAAGAGAGCTGGAAGGACTTTATAGACTCCTTCGAAATTGTCAGTACAGCAAATGGCTGGACTGTTGACGAGAAAGCTCGTATGCTACCGGTCTGCTTGCAAGATCAAGCAAGGGATATTTATGCAACCTTAGACTTACCGACCAAGACTAATTACACCGCCCTGACCAAGGCACTTAAGGAATCCTTGGAACCTGCTGAAATGACAAGGTTTCGAAGTGCGCAATTACCTCAAAAGAACCCAGCACCTGCAAGAACGTGTAGCAGACTTTGCCAAGCTTAATTATCAGAAGCTCGTAAAAGGAGCTTACCCCAATTTCGATCAATCTCATCACAGGACAAACGTGATGATGGAATTCTTTATCGCCGGACTGCTACCGCACTACGGGCAGATTTGGTCCTGATCCAGGAGAACCACTAACTTTGAGAAAGCATTAAAATATGCTAGTGTAGTGAAGCTTCGGAGAGTATCGAACAGAAGGATTAGGGATTTCGGCACACTGTCTGCCACAGTGACAGCTCAGACGCTCTGTACAACGACTACCCTACTGAACTGACTAGAACTAAAAGAAATCCATGGAAACATTACAAGAACAGTTTAGCAAATTGATGTGCTAGATCAGCAGAACTACAGTAAATACATGGAAGATACATTGGGAAACAGCTACTGCAATTCTTACTTTGCAGGATGATGCCTGAAAA
>JASAND010024295.1:0-32486 GCA_030248195.1 Trissonchulus latispiculum
AAAATTAATATCAATGATACAAATGGTTTAATCTCAATTTTACTCTACTCTCTCTGACCCTTCGAAATGGGTCAGAGGTTGATAAGTAAAGTAAATCAGACCAGGTCTGGGAAATTCGCCCATTCTTATCAGAGCATCGTTGAGCAGCTAGGATGAGAAAACACCACTCTCCTGCTTATCAAACGGGAATAATGTTGCTTTTCTAATCCAACCTATTCGTAACTCAATGTACACAAAAACCATTTTGCCCTTTACAAGAGGTAAACTAAAAGTGTGCAGGGATACTTCTTCAATTGGTCGCGAAAACACATGGCATAATAATGAGTCTCATCTCACTATCTGCCCACGGGTCACACTTATTTAGAGGCAAGTATCCAACCGATGTAAACTTTATTTAGGTATCGATATACCAATATACCCTGTAGAGATATGCACGAAAAGTATGTGTTAACACAGCACAGTCTTACATTAAGCTGCACGAATCTGACCTTAACAACTAACCTTCAGCGAATCACTGAATTGAAATCCACACCTGTCAATTATGTTCTGTAGAACAGTAGTTACTGGTCTGCTCAGTCAAACGGTTCGTCAAAGTGTCCAACTTAATTGCAAACTGCAGTACAACAGAAACTCGACGACGACGACTAGAAAGTGATACCTACTCTTCTTAAAGTTATCGACCGTCGACGCATCACTGGAAACGCTAAGTGCTTCTTGTATACACATACAAAAGTATAAGTTTAAGTGTGTACATACGCGGATAAGGATAGAAGGAAAATATAGCATACGTATAATACTGTGCATATACTGTATGTATGTCGTCTTATGTTATGATGCTCACAACGTGTATCGTAAACTTTTCAAAAGAGCTGTTGACTGAAGCGTCGCATACAGACCAATGACCGAAACAAACTTTACTGTACTGTACAAATTGTTCAGAGCCCACTTTTTATACAGTCACTTAACTTTGACTCTCAACAAAACCCCCCGCTCTCCTGCCTCCACTATCGTCTTTCCATTTTTTGGATACAGTCAAATCCCCCCGAAAACTAAACTACCTTGTACTCTCAAGGCGACCGGATAGACTTCTCCGAACTGACAAATGCAGGAGAATAAAAAAATCAGTCAAAAGATTGTGTTTGGCAAAAGGTACTCCTCCACGCTGGAGCTCTTTAAAACGCTGTCCAATTTATCGCTACTTTAAACAACCGATTAATCGTAAACTGAGAAACGTAAACACTAAACTGTGCTGTGTGTACACTGTACAGTAAGTACTGCGTACTGTACGACAAAATACAGTCAAACGCCATGGCGATAGCTGTCTACTTAGTTTAAAATCAGCATTTCAGTAAGGCTTAGTTTCAATAATATAACAGTATGCATATACAAATTAAACAAAATTAGTCAACCAAAAAGGCCTTCAAGTAGTATACATCGGGTTCTCAAATTTCAATGCGCGATTCCAGAGAATCTTACTTCTTTCTGTCAAACTTAATTTTCACTGAAGAATTCATCAAGACTAAATCAAACTTTCTAAAACTTTCAACTTTCTGAAACATTCACATCGTCTAAATTATTTGTCTGCGTACTATTTATTTTAAAGACTGATAAAACAATTTTCAGCTTCAAATAAACTGTGCTTGCCTACATCATATAGTCTTGCTTACATACTAAGTAGACACTTCCCAATTATGAATCCCCATACAGCTTGATGCTCCAACACTGAGAATCTGTTCAAAATGAACAGCAATGAAACAATCATGAAACGGTACGAATGTGACCAGCAAATATAAATTTTTCACATGAACACCGTAGAATCTGAATAGTCGCAACTATGGATAGCCAAAAACTGAAATTAACGGCTAAAAATAAATGGCCCCATCCTCCGCAGATCCATTTACAATATATAAACTAATATCCATAGCTACATAGCTACAAACGTACATACCTCTACAGAAGCAACTGATTTGTAACTGTAGTTCTTTCGGAATTCGACTGATCAAGCTCAGTCTTGAAAAGAATTAGTTTCTTCGCTGAGAGTGACTTCGGTTTCTGGCAAAGAAATCGAACTAAGCAGACTTCCACTGGTCCCACTCTCAATCCAAACCGTCCGGTGATAGGATGACCTCTAAAACAATAATATATAAACAATAATGATAAACAGTAGTTACAAATGCTGCACCTCCACACACGTTAAAAGTTCTTATGTTCTTAAAATGTATTCTGACAACTATATACATATGGTGATCAGCAAGTTTTACAAGATTTTCAATTTATGAAACAGCTAGTTTGCCAGAAAATTACACATGCGCAGCAAATTTGAAAACCAGACGCTGAAGTGTGAACTTGTTATCGGCCCCTAAAACAAACATATATACCTATCGTAAGTAAAGTTGTATCAATCTGAACTTAAATCTTAGATCTGAAGAGCGTTTTTGGCAAGTATAATGTTACGTATACGTTTATTTGAAAAGCAGCGTAAGCACAGTATCAGTCCAAGAAATTAGTCTCAGAAGCATTTTGCAGAAATTTCGGGTGTGTAACATAAAAAACACGGCCCCGGCTCCGGCCCCGGCCCCGGGCCCGGGTGCATAAAACACGGCCCCGGCCCCGGCCCACATAAAACACGGTCCCATTATGGCCACGTCACGGTCCCATACATAATACACGGCCCCGTCACGGCCCCGTCAAAAAATAATGTTTTTGACTAATGGGACTAAATAAACCAATTCAGCATCTCCTAATCTATCAAATTAAATTGTTTAAATGTTTAGTCTTTGAGTTTGAAAATCGAATTTTGAATTGAAAATATTATCTTTGAACCACCTTTTTTAAGTTTTTGTATCTCGGTAAACCTACAAATATATAACAAACTTTATGTAATGCAGTTATTAAATGTGTAAATTAACTTAAATTGTGTAAATGTGTTTATGTGTAAATTTATTTTTAAATTTAACTTAAGTAAAACATTTTTGTGAAATTTTAGAATTTACAAATTTTCATCACCTTTAAAATTAACTTATTAACGAAACTACATATGACCAAATGTTGTACATAAACACATTTAGACAATTTAATTTAATTTACACATTTAATAACTGCAGAACATAAAGATTGTTATTTGTATGTTTACCAAGATACAAAAACTTAAAAAAGGTGGTTCAAAGATAATATTTTCAATTCAAAATTCGATTTTTCAAACTCAAAGACTATAACATTTAAACAATTTAATTTGATAGATTAGGAGATGCTGAATTGGTTATATTTAGTATTTTAGTCCCATTAGTCAAAACATGATTTTTTGATGGGGCCGTGACGGGGCGGTGTTTTATGTATGGGGCCGTGTTTTATGCACGGGGCCGTAATGGGGCCGTGTTTTATGTGGGGCCGGGGCCGTGTTTTATGCACCCGGGCCTGGGCCGGGGCCGGAACTGGGGCCGTGTTTTATGTACCGGGCCGGGGCCGGGGCCGTGTTTTATGCACACCCGAAATTTCTTACGCACGTTTAATGAAGACTAAAAGTGCTGCGAATGGTTTAAAGAGTGTCTCATATGGCTTACTTAGGAGTTCGGGATTCTATTTTTAGCTTTAAGAAAAGCCAGGCCAAAGAACTGAGAGACGGAATAAGGTTTCGTAAGAAAAGAACTAAACTCCACTTTGCTTTTAATTTTGGACTTGGACAAGTACAATGGGAAATCAAAATTGGGCAACGGACTGTCACAAGCTGACACAGTGCCAGGACTACAAGTAAAAGTATCCGATTAAAAGTAGAGAAAATAATTTGAGAATAAGTTGACTATTAAGCAAATTTTAACTCAGTTTTTGCCGTTGAATTAGCTTTCTGGAAAACAACCGTTTACAGATTTTTACTTTAGTGCTCACATACTTAGTATATATGTACGCAATCACGGAAAGTTTCAACTTGTAAGCTGTCACGGTAATTATAATCACTGGCATGTGGCAGTAATGAAAAAAGGCTCTAAAATTCTTGAAAACCCACTATAAACATAAACCACAATTATCTGTAGTTAATCAGATGTATATACATAATACCACGAGTATATTACGTAGCCATTACCTAACCACCATTATTAGCCAGAACATATATATGAAGTGGAGTGAAGCCCCTCCCATAACCTTAACAAATTTAGCTTCTACTTAACGCACCAGACTTGCTCGATTCCAGAACCTTTTGGAACAACAGGAGTCAAAATAGCTGATAGAACATTCCTGAAGATAATAAAGTTCGCCAACTGGCAGAAACGATATATATATACAGAGAAGATTGGGAATAAGCTTCGCAAATTTAGAGAATAAAATCAAATTATCGGACTGAAAGCAATATAAGACAAAACAGATCAGAGCCACACCAAATTCCAAAGTTATTGGCCAAAAAATCAAAAGTTAGGGCTGGGGGGAAAAGAGCAAGATGATCCAAACCACTTTATGCAGCAAATTTTACGAGAAAGAACCTCTGAACAGGACAGATCTAAGCATATGTGCGTTAGCTCTCCCAGAAACAGGAGGTTTCAGGTCCAGAGCTCAACTCCAAACAACCGCCCTTTATCCAAAACAAGCACTCATACTTCTGATGGTGTACAGTGACCACTATTTGACTGCAGTAAAAGTCAACAAGGACGAAAGTATCCATCCCTATTTACACTAACATACAATTTGAACCGGGGGGGGGGGGGGATAAAGGTGATAATTAATTAAAAGGTACCATAATTTTTACAAAAAAATATTATAAATTTATTTTTATGTTTCGTAGCTTGTTATAGACAGACAGATAAGCATTTACATTATCAAAGTTTTTATTTTAACCTTACAGAGGGCTGCAATTGCAGGCCCCCTCTCCAAAGATTTCACTACTGTTAGAAAAGAGACACTACTCCCTCTCAGAGTCGTCAGACTAACTATCAATTATCGCTTGGCTGCATAATTGGCATAAAGGATATTAGTGGGAAACTAGACAGAGAAGGAGAGAGAGAAATACCACCTGAACAGGAACTCAACGATTGGCATGGGAATCTAATTTATCTCTATCTGATAATCTCATGATATGATATCTTTAACAGGTTGTTCTCATGAGACAAAACCATACGGTCAGGTTTGGGTCCACTTGCATAATAAGTTAGTGAATATGTTGATCAAAATGAATTATTTCAAAGTGTTGAACAGTTGTGAGAGTAGACATATAAGTACGTATCCGTAACGAAAAAAATTTTAATTAAAATATTAATGAAAATAAAATACCAGGTTCCGCCATAAGTATTGTTCATCGGCACTGTTAAAAGTTACAACAAATTTGAAATCAATTTTTTAATTCGGGTGTTTTCATTCGCTCATCATAAAGCTTACTTATAGAGCTTACAACTTAACTCACACCAGCTAACGGAAAGCGGAGTCAAAAAAGGATATCAGATTAGGGCTTTAGCGTCCAGAAGACTCCTATCCCTATGTACATGTTTTCAGCAAAATTGACATCAGCCAAAATCATCAGCCTGCAGTATGCCCGCACCGCACCCATACCAGATTGGGAAAATAACTCCTAAAAAAGTTTGTTTTCTTACTACAAACCTTCAACACCTATATATAGAATATCTATCTATAGTTCCAACCGTGCTCGTCTCCTGCATTACTTTAACTTAAAAAGTTACTATAAACATTATGTGATCAACTAATCACATTTCGCTTTGCCGTAGTTGTTCTTTCACAGCACTACTTAGCGTAGGTGAAAGCGAGTAGCAGAGAAAAACACATGGATCTAAAGATATCGATCTTAGTGACAGTCTTTTACTCCATCGATTTTACAAGAGTTCAAATCAATCATTACAATACAGTGTACCTGCCCCCAGTACGAAAACTCAGTTTAGCTATGTTCGTACAAACCAGTAAATAATACACCGGATTTTTTGTGAAAAAACAGTTCCGTACTCATAGATCCGAAACCATAAAACGGACATAAAACCGACTTAGAAAACGACTGGAAACCTATAAAAAGATATAAAGAAAATGCCAAGCAAATTCAACTTCTCAATTATTGCTGCCTCAACTTTGAAATTATGACAGACATGAGACTGAGAGTGAGTCAATAATAGAAATGTAGCAAAAATAAAATTCAAAGATAGACAGAGTAATGTCAAAAAGAAAACTCTCAACTCAAATTTAATGGCTGCACATTGTAGTGTCTAATCTTTAAGGTCAACCTCAACTTAAAAAGATTGTATATTGTTTAAGTAGTTAATTCCCTTCTGAATCTTAACAAACGAAACAGTGGTAGGTGTGCAGGTAGGTACTCTACAAGATTTCAAATTTAGATACACGAAAATAGAACTATGTATCCAGTTTTTGTTGTGACAGTGTTTCAAGAGAAAGAGGGGAGACAATATTACTGAGAGTCAATTGCATGCATTGACCAATGACCACCTGCTAATGTCTCTTTTGTTCCAAGCAGAATTCCCACGAATTTTCACAACAATAGAGCACTATAAATAAATCTGATGGGAAGAAAAGTCGCCAAACTGTGTAAATGAGGGCATCGGTTCGAATCACCGCAGGAGTTCTAAAAGTCTACTGTCCATTTTGTATGAACGAAAACTGTTGCAAAATACAAGAATAATCCCATGTATTTACAGCCAACCCAAATTAGCATTTATGGTGATAAAAACAGAAAAAAGCAATAAGGATACTGGGATCTGCAATGCCAAAAAACAGAATTATTCGCAGGACAAAGGGGACAAAGGAGCAACCAAAAGAGGACCTTAAATACTATGTCTCAGGTGATGTTGCTCAACAGTTTTCAAGATTTCGGATCTCTTTAACAATTTCCCAACACAAGACTATGGCCCTCTTTCTTTAGAGATTAAAATGGTAGGATTAAACGGATTAAAATTAAATCGTTTAATACGACCATTTTTAATCTGCGGATTAAAAGAGTTAAGTTTAATCTGTTTAATCCGCGATTAAGGATTTTAATCTGCCAACTACTAATCCGTTTAATCCACGTAGTCGCACTGGGATTAAAAATAGTAGAAAATGCAGACGGTGGATTAAACGGATTAAAATTAATCTTTAAAGAAACAGCGATTCATCAGGTCGGATTAAAATTAACTCGTTGATTTTTTAATCCGAAGTGTGAAAAAGAAACAGGATTAGATTAAAATTTTAATCCTGTCCTTGGTGCATTGAAAATAGGATTAAATCTAATCCGTTTCGCTGGTTTAACTTGCTGGATTAAGTTTTAATCCGTTTAATCCGAGGTCCTGTTTCTTTAATGCGGATTAATTTTAATCTAATCCGTTTAATCTTTAAAGAAAAACACAGTCAAGAACGAGTACCGCCAAATCTTTCGGCAGCAATATATATTGCAGAGCTTACCGTTTCCAAGTGCCAAAAGATCGGCTTCACTACAAATTACGGAGGCTCGCTTTTTTCGCTTGCGCAGATAGAATTTCACTCCACTTCCAGGGTAAAGGACTTGCTTCTTAACCAGATGGTATAATCTTTCTTCAGAAGTAAAATGTTTCTCTGAAACAAAAAAGCAAGGAAGGACGTATAAAAGCACTTAAAAATAATCAACTTCCTTCTAGAGTTGGGAATGAAAGATGTGGAAAAAGGAAATTAAAAACACAAAGTAATGAACTCCATTTTTCATCTGAAAGATCATATTTGAATTGAGCAGCTCCGAGGAATCCCACACCCTAAAAAGTGGCCCGCCAGCTTAACCAGCTTGGGATTAATGCAGAGAAAAATTGCTGTTTTCACAAATTCTAGCCAATAATTGTAAAAAAACTGCAGATTGTAAGCGAACTTCTGCGATGTTGAAGAAATTTAATACTAATAGTTTAAAGTGTGTATTGTCATTGCGTATATAATTTTGGTTCAAATGGAACAAGTTTTTTAGCATCTCTCACTGAGCCAGTCTGCCCCTTTCTCGCTAATATAGGGTCTCTGCAGCTAGACCCACTCCACGTATATACGTTATTGTATGTAGCCATAGCCAACTGCACTAAAAACCACAAACAAATGACAAATTTTCCAAAAAATCGTACAAGCTCTGTCCTGAACACTATCTCGCCAAAGACTAAATTACAGTGTTAGTAACTAAATTTGACAGCTACTGAAACCAATCAAAGCCATGTATATACATGCGCTCGTGCTGACTACTGTACAGTGGCTACTAATGAAAGACTTGTAGTCAGTGATCTACTAGACACAGCAGGAATCACTTAGGGGAGGAGGCAGCAGGCACGAACGAAATGACCTCATGGGACACGCGCCCAACAGAGCATTTTTATCAGTGATAGATGGCCAAAAGGTTATCCAATATCCTGGACAAATTGTTAGAACAAATAAGGTAAAGGTAATAAAATACGTAGGTCTTGGTCATTAGCTAAAATAGGGGGTAATATTAACGATAGCCCCACCATTAGCGGCCTGAATGGTTTACTTTAGGTGGTCAAGACTCGGAGCCAGCAGGTGTACCGGGTGACCACTAAACAAAGGCACACGGCGATTGCACTGGTCAATAAAGTAATTCATTAAATTAGCAGATGACAAAATTCAACTCTGACTAATACAGAACAAGAGATCGCCAAAAACTAAAATTATGTGCAGTTCAGGCGTTGGGCGAGACCGACCTTTCACTAAAACCGAGCTGGTCAAGTGTCGGCTTTTCGGCGAGACCGAGACCCAGACAGAGATTAGCAATTGTAGGCTTAAACGTAGTTTCTTGCAGTGTTTGAGACTTAGGCCCAGTTTCAAGGACTTTAAAGTTTCAACGACTTTAACATATAAACATGTGGTTTCCGCACCTCGTTGGCTAGTTTTCAAAATATGGATTTAAAATTTTCGCTGAAATTTGACGTTTTCAAAAAAAATCCGGTCTGGGTCCAAACCCGAGACGTTTCGATGGGCGAGACCGAGACCAAGCCTCCCAACCCTGGTGCAGTTACCCTCGGCCAAGGCCATACACGGGGTTTGATTCTAGGGACTACCACGAATACCCCAAGAAAAATTTGGACAAAACAGCATTGAAAATCTTGAGCGGTAAATCGGAAGAGTTAACTTTCAAATGATGTAAATGTGTTAAATTTTAACACGTCCATTGGAAAAATTTGCAACTTCTGGTCATTTGACTTCACCTCCACAGCCTTACTCATTGCAACCAAAATTTATCAAACAACTAAAATGAGCGGTACGGAGTACCGTTTAAACAAGGTGAAAATGCACAACAGTAAACAACCGCACATTTTCTTTAGCACTACACTAGAATTAGTCACAAGCGTAAGCTAAGCGATCGAAAACTTCTGCATAACCAGGAAAAAACCGAAAAAATAAACATGACCAATTCCACCCAAACTTGGGGGTACAATGTAACCTTCAGATTAAGCCACAAATACTACTATATATGTAGTAGCATATACATAGGGTGCCCTATACATAGACAGACACATATGATAGCACAAATAGGTAAACACATAGATACGAGACAGCACTAAAGCAGTTCAGACTTCAAAGAGAGATAGAGAGAAAGGACAGCTCCTGTATAGACCCTTACCTGGCTAAAGCTTAAGCTATAGGTAACGTTGAACCCGTTTTCCGTATGGCCTTAGCTTAGTCATAAGCTTTATAGAGAATTTTGATCGTTATAAATGTATGTATGTAGGTGTGCATAATATTATATTCACCTTAATCTAATGGTTGTCTGTAAGTGTACTTTACTGAATCCGTCAAGGTACATGACTAAACCTGTGATAAAATTTCCTGGATCAAATTCAAAAAGGTTTGCTTTATTAAAACGCAGCAACAAAAACTGGAGCAGCTAACTACAAAACAACTAAAGCTTAACCGATGTTTTCATAAATGTTTTGGTATTTGAACAGACCAGACAATGACACTTTGTCTGGCACGCAAGAGATTGTTTACGCCAAAACCACTGTGCAAAAGGTGGGTGAGATATAGTGAAGACACTATGTACAGTATTATTCTTTACATCAACTTCCCCCCTCCCAGCTTAAGTTAATAAAAACTAAAGCGAAGCTAGATTAGAGATGAAAGTAGATTTCAGAAGTATATAAGTTTCAGATTTTTTAAATGTAGAAAAATTCCTATAAGACCCTTCCAAGGCCAACGGTAGCGGAGCTCCCTTCAAATTGCTTGTGAACAGAGAAGATGTTTTAATTTATAGCCGGAGGCGCTGCTATCTCGGTTTGGGAACCTCTGTTACAATCTTGGTCCCATTACCTGAAAAAGTCTAGTCTTAAAAGGAAATTAGTTTTCATAAGCTTTGCTAAACATCAGTACACAAAACTCGCAATTGATGAAATTACCTTGTCTAGAAAATTCTTGTTTCCTACTAGAGGCCTGCATTACGGCTGGGCCGAGCGGGCCGACGGCCAAAGTTCACGGGCCGGGCAGGGTCGCGGGCCGAAGCACACACGGGCCGGGCCGGGCCGCGGGCTGAGTTTTCGGTCTGCTCCCATTATTTTTGCTAGATTTTACTGAAGAAAAACGACTCAAATGTTTAGCTTGAAAGAATTTAGTGCTTCTTCATCATGTTTCTTACTTTTCAGGATCTAGTTTCAGTATTTTCATGTCACAAGACATAAATGTTACCGTGTATTTTCGTTTAAATTAAACAGTTGATTAAATTGTTAAATAAATGCTGAATATCCTTCAAATTTTAACGTTATCTGTATAATCAGTATGCTTATGCTTATTTCTTGATTCACGAAAAAGCCTAGTCAGAAAATTATCATTTCAAATATTGTCCAGCACAAAAATTTGGGAATTTTTTGAAATTTTGCACTTTCTGAAAAAATGGAAAATTTCGCGGGCCGGGTCGGGCGGGCCGAAAAATTTGACGGGCCGGGCCGAGCTGGCCGAAACCTTTCACGGGCCGGGCCGGGCCGGGCCGCAAAAATTCGGCCCGTGCAGGTCTCTGTTTCCTACCAGTTTCCAGCTGAAGATGACACTTTTGCCGAATGCACTAAATTGAAATTGTGTACAAATTGTGAAAAATTTATAGAATTTAGTTAAGTTTGGATTCTGCTTTGATTCTGGGCCACCGCGCGCTGTCGGGAACAGCAAGACCGGCCTGATGCATCGCTGATTTTTACCTTCCATCTGAAAGAACTAGGCTAATCATTACTAGGCAGACACCGTTACGACAGATTTGACTCTTGACTTTGTGGTAGGTCACTCTCATTTTCCATCAACTAAATGTGACATTTTCATAGCAAAACATTAAGTCAAAACAAAAATTCCTTATACTCATGGCTACAGGCTACAAAACTTTATAGCATGGTTTCAAAAACACAGAGCAGAGAATGACTGATTTGCTTACAACAAAGACAAAAAAACCAGCAATGTACACAATACAGTATACATGGTGTACTATGACAAAAAAACCGTAAAGTAAGTCTGCGAAGTTCCGTTCATGTCTAACAATAAATTTTTGTCGTATCTTTCAAATGGAAATTGACAATTTACTGGGGACAATTTAAGTGCAGACAAAAATACTTCAGAAAACTTGAAAAAACCATTCATTCAGTATAATGCGCCGAAGAAATTATACAGAAATCTGGTTAATATGCAAAATCATACTGAAAGGAGGCAATTAAGCATTTTATGGAGATTTAAAAAATGTCAACACTAATTTCGTGCCCACACATAGTCCGGTTTTCCGTTCATTTTCTAATGTTTTTTACCTTTCCACAGCCACAAAAGTTGAAAACAACATCTGTAAATTACACCGCAAAGGAAACCCACTGTCAACCAGAACACAGATTTAATGCCATGAATGTTTTATATGAGTACCAAAACGGACGCCATGGAAAAACAATTTTTCTCACTAAACAACTCCAATAAAATCAACTGCGCAACCAACTTAATAGAGATTACGTACCGGGTATTTATTTGGTTAGCATGGTTTCGTGGCAGTGTCAAAAATAACATTAAACAAAACCTATATTAGTAGTGGATGCGACTTCTACCAGATCAGAGTTCTCAATACAGGCGGCTCATCAGTGGAGCGTATTAATATCCCTAACGAGATTTTAAAATTTTTAATTGCAAGACTGAATTTTCTACCGTAAACATCCAATTTTCTGCATAATTTCTCAGTCTGAAACAGCAGCATTTAAAACACATGCTTCGGAGTGGTCAAACCAACTCAGATCTAAGGGTTTTCAGAAATAGAATAATTTTTCGAACAGCAGAAACCGAAATATTTCCTTTAGTGTGAATATGAGTTGACTCTAGTAAGCGGAATTCAATTTTAAGAAAACACGTTTAGCTTCAATCCAGGGGCAAGGTTGAAAGTCTCGGTCTCGCCCATCGAAAAGTCTCGGTTTTGGACCGCGACTGGAGTGTGAGACAACTAACGATTTGCGAAAACCGCATGTTCATGTAGTAAAGCCCCTAATACTGCGCCTATGCCTCGAAAACTTGAGAAACTGTAAGAAGCCTAGAATTGGGAATCTCGGTCTCGGTCGTGGACTAGCTAAAATTTTGATCTTGCTCAACCCTACCCAAGGAAACAGTTATGTACACAGTGTTCCCGATCCTTGTAAGTACAGGTAAGCGAAACCAGCATTGGTGGTGATAAAGCCTTTCCCGGGACGATCTCTTGCTACCCAGCCAGTTATGTACCTCCTCCTTAGCAGTTGATTACGACGTAAGATAAAATCTGCGTCCTTTTGATCTGCCCAGAGGTCGTCAAGTCTATATTGCTATTCGAAACTCTAGGTTTCGCCAGTGCACGAACGTTTGAAAATTGGCTTTTCCGTATTCCTTAATAGACCACTGGTTGAATACTTCATATCAACAACACATAAATGTGTGATTGCAGGGTTCCACGACCCCTCCCAAGAACATGAGTTCACTGGTCGCTCAATCCCTTCCCGAAAGAATTTTCCGGTTTATGGGAAATGTTTTTGGAAGCACATTCTAGGAAAACTTACAGCAAAACTAAACATCTAAAAATTCGAAATTCTGTAGGCCTTTAGCAACATATCGTCTGCACCAAAATCAATTCGAGTGTGCAGTGACGTTGAACAAATGACAACAGTAACCAAGAGCACTTACCAAAACCATCAAAATCGCCTACTAAAACGTAGGACCCTCGAAGTTGACCAGCCTGACTACAAAATTCGACTGCTTCACTGGCAGTGGTATCTGGACACAGAGGGACCTCTAAAGACAGATTATCCGGCTGGACATGCACTGGAAGAAGCACCTGAAACAATACATAACAAAAAAATCAATCCTGAGGACTCGTGATTCTGAGCTAAAAAACCAAAGGAACTGAACAACAAAATCCCACTTGATAATAATTCCTTTTGATCAACACTGCCAGCCAGGTGTTTGGTCAATATCGTCATTATAATATATTTTGGCGCAACAACAAACTTTGTGCTACCCTAATCCGCTGAACAGGCGGCCTAATGCAAATATGTAGGGTGCCCTAAAGCTAACGCAGCTTTACCGAGTAAGTTTGATATTTAAAGTTTGACTCGACTTGAATTTGTTTGAGTTTGAATCGACCGCTATGAAAGGATCGGCAGTTCAGATCAGCAAAGTACAAAAAAGACTACTGTGAAGTGTGAATATGTGAATATGATGAGAGATACAAACTAATGTGACATAAAAAATGAGATGAAAGCGGACAGAATATTTGCAATTGAGAATCAGAATAATTCGCTGTTGTCCAAAACATTGGAAAGAAAAATCAGGACGTGGAGCTTAGGACGGCTAGATATGACATACCTATTTCTGAATGTGTAGAGAAATACTGTTCCAAAAAAGCACGATAACTAATAACAAATAACCGCGTGGATAAGCCAAAATTAAAGCTATTCTTTCTGGCACAAAAGCACTCAACGTCCGGAGCGAGCAACAGACACACAAATACAAAATTCTCTGTCATTAAACCACGACCAAACTTAATTCTAGAGATTTCTTTTTCGACGCCTCTTAACACTCGTTAAATCGGCACGTTATAACTGAACTGATAGCCGACAAAACTTGTGTTGTATTTAGGCTGATTACTGTATTGATAGGACAGCGAAAAGTTTAATGTTACAGATGAAGAACACCGATTACCTAATAAACAAACAGCAATATACAACTTTGGTGCCAACAGATTCTTGTCAAAAAAGTTTCATACAGGGATTAGACAAATGTGAAGTTTGTAAAATTTCAAGTTTTTGACACTTTCCGTGTTGAACTATCAATACAAGTCTGTGACCTTTACGTTTACTTCAGTCTGCCCCGTCTGTCGCTCAGTTCTGCATAACTGCATATATACGTACTACAAAAGAAGTGTACATAAAATACGGCTGCAATACGATGCTTT
Organism: Trissonchulus latispiculum; assembly: GCA_030248195.1. Taxonomy (NCBI): domain Eukaryota; kingdom Metazoa; phylum Nematoda; class Enoplea; order Enoplida; family Ironidae; genus Trissonchulus; species Trissonchulus latispiculum. The sequence continues at coordinate 14,363 of JASAND010024295.1, forward strand.
GTGACGCATTTATTGCCATTCGCGATCAGAAATTTAGCTGAGAAAAGTGTGGTGGGAACCATTCATTAGTGGCAGAACAAGGCAGATCAAGAGTGTCTTTTCCAGGTTACCACCATGGGACCCCAGTGCTAAAATTTTAACTTGTACTTACTTGTACTTGTTTGTTGCCGTCAACCACTGGCTTAGTTATGGCTTGCCAGCCATCCCATCGGCTACACTGCAATCGATCTTGTGCCGTCCAAGCAGATGGATGCCCAGTTTCTGGTCCAATTGGCTGCACCATAAACTGGCTTACGGTGAACAACGTCTGCTTCCACTAAGTTAACCCACCTTTTCTTCGGGGCAGTGCGGGAACACTTCCAACCTTTGGGTACAGCAGAAAACAGCAATGATTTGGGTAGCCGCCGTTCTCCCATTCCGAACACATGTCAAAACCAGCGTAAGCGCCTGGCACTAATGATAGCAGAGACAGTGGGCTGCTTGAAGCACATATCACTGATGGCTACATTTGTATTTCTCTGCAGCCTGGACACCCCTAAGATCTGGCGTAGGCACAAAATTTGAAAGACTTCTAGCCTTCTTCTGTCGCAATCTAGCAGCCTCCAAGTTTTACTCGCATACAACAAGATGGATAAATTGACGCTGTTGTACGCGCGCACTTTCATGGCCAAGTTGACTGGGCGGGTCCAGAGGTGATGTCGGAGTCTGGAGAACGTTGATGTTGCTTTAGCAATGCGGCTAGAAATGTCTTCCGCAAGTGAGATGGAATCAGAGCAGACTTTAGAACCCAAATACGTAAGGCAGGCTACCTACTCGATGTTGATTGCCATCCAATTGGATATTTTGTGAGCCGAACACCTTAGTTTTGGCTGGATTGATCCGTAGACCCAGCTTAGCCGCTGTCTCTGAGAGATCATTCAGAAACTGTTGAGCGTCCGTTTCTGTCTCCGCAAACAATGTTAGATCATCTGCGTAGACTAGATACGAGACGTCCAAGTTCTGGCCAACGGTAACGCCAAGTCTTTGAGGCTTCAGTATTATCCAATCGATGATGACATTAAATAACATAGGCGATAACACGCAGCCTTTTCTGACTCCAGTGGTTACCTCGAAGGACTGAGATAGCTGCTGCTCGGCTCGTACGCAGCTGGAACTTCTGTGATACAGGTTTTGGAGTAAGCCAACCAAATTCACAGGGAGTCCTTCAGCTATTAAGGCTTTCCACATTGAAGGGCGGTGAATGCTGTCAAAAGCAGCAGCAAAGTCGACAAATATCGCTATCAGAGGTTTGTCATGTCGCAGTCTCGATTCAAGGATTTGACGGAGGTTCAAAATGTTTTCCATAGTGCTCCTTCCAGGACGAAACCCTGCATGCTGCTCTGCCATTTTATTCTCCCGTATATACCTGTCGTATCTTTCTTTGAATGATGGAGACAAGACGTTTGCTGCAAACTAATAGGCGGGTTATGCCTCTGTAGTTTTTGCAATCCTGGCAGCTTCCCTTGCCTTTGTAGAGCAAGCAGATAATGCCTGTCTTGCAGTCATCAGGAACTTCGCCTGTAGTGCATGCCCGACAAAGCACCTTACGGAGCGCACACGCTACAACATCTCATCCTTGTTTGAAACAGTCAACCGGAATCTGATCAATTCCGGCTGCCGTTCCCGATTTTATACCAGAAATCGCTATTCGCAAGGGGCCACGAAATAGTTTGTCTTCATTTTGCTGAAAAATGGCATATAGGGATTTTCTGGTTCGCTGAACACATATTAGGAGTCCGTTTTTCTATTAAATTTTTCGTTGGCTCAACCTAAGCTTACAATATAAGCTTATATCAAGTTAACTAAAAGCTGAATGGAAGAAAACTTCAGATTCGTGTTCAGCGACCCAGAAACTGCCTATATATATGCAACTTTTAAGCAAAATCGAGGACAAAATTTCAAGGTTCCCCCAGGTCCCTTGCGAATGAAGAAAATCTAATTTCGCGAAATCAAAAAATTCTGCGATATTTAACGCCAGTGTAGTCGAAAACACGCCCATACCCATTTTCAGATCGATTGGTCAAGTTTTAAAAATTTTAGCATGGGGGGGGGAAATGGAAAAGGCTCAATCCGAATTATTTGGTTTTCGGTTTTTTTAATTTCTGACGGCAAATGCGGTTCTACACAAGAAGCGAAAGTGCCACTAATGATATCAATTGTATAAGATAAGGGTACCCCTGGAAGAGTCTCCCCTCCCATATTTACAATGCTTAGGGCGGCGCCACAGTAACCGATATGTACTTTAGCCACATGCTCAAAGGAATTCGAGTCTTCGACCACCATCTACACACTAAGCTATGCTTAACGTCGCTACGAATACCACTAACTAAAACATTGACCGTCCACAGTCGTAGCAGACGGGGTGAAAGACCGAAGCACAAGTGTCTAAATCAGGGACTGGAGTGAATTTTATTAGGCGACTGTGTCTGAGCTGAAGTTGGGGTAGTTTAGGATAATTAAACCAATGTTTTCGAGTAAACCTTTAGAGCAGAATATTATCATTAGTATATCATCATCATTATCATTTAACATTAGTTAAAAATGTCAATGAATTTTGCTCTAAAAACAAACCAGCTTGAAAACTTTTTAAATACACATTTCGCATTTCAAACAAAATATTTCAACAAATATATAATCAACGACTGATGTAACAGCAATCAAATATGTACTGTAACGATATATAAAACGAGACACGTACCACACAATCTTTACTATTAAGCTTTCTATGTGAATTATTCACATAATCGGTGCGTGGAAGTATTAGATGGGCCTGTGGGTCAATTGATGAAAACTCCATAGAATTAATAGAAACGCATAATCCATGAGGCACGCCACAGCGCTGCTAAGTAGGAATAAAAAATCGGTTTTTTTCTCCACACAATCCCAGATTAACAACTTTGTTGTACTCAATCTGTCCGTACAAAAGTATACGAGGAAAAGAAACTACATTGTGGGTATCAGCGAAAATCTAAAAATCAGTTCAGCATCGCAAAAAATGTTTGCAAATAAAATCCTGTATACAGGCACAAGAAATAGTTAAATACAGTACACAAAATACCGTTGCTTTCTAATACTGTATATATTGTTTAGGATCATATAAAGGAAGTCCCCCCTAAGCAAAAATAGTCAATTTCAACAGCATTTTGCTGACGATGACGCACGACTGAGACAACCTTAGAGCGAAAGCCGCAGACCGTGCTCATTGCAGTGCTATAAGCCAATTTGCTGTAGCTTATATCTACAACGTTTTACTTGTCAAACATTACCTAAAATCTGGCGAAACGGCATTTTTGGAAAATTTTTCGAAATAAAATTTTACAGCGACAAGGCACTGCAAAATGGCTTATTACACTGGAATGAGCACGTCCTCAGCTTTCCAACGATGTACGGCTTAAGCTCTAAGGTTGGATCAGTGGTCATCAATATGCTGTTGAAGTTGACCAATTTTGCTTAGGGAGACTTCCTTGATATGATCCACTGTTTAATATATTATATATACCGTAAATCCCTCAGATTCTTACTTAAGGCCGGTTCCATAGGCTGTCGCTTGTTGCGTGTCGCATGTCGCAAGTCGTATGTCGCATGTCTCGTAGGATTTGTATAGTATGTCGCATGTCGCTTGTCGCAGTGACCGATGTGTTCACAGGCTGCTGTCCTGTCGCAGGAAATTCCAATGCAACCCTTGCCAAAGCCAACACTTCATAGGCTGGAAGCACGCGACACGCGACTAACTCCTTACGACACGCGACAATTTGTCGTACGACACATTTGTCGCAACAAGCTATGAACACTGTGAACACTGTCACGACAAGCGACTCACGACATACGACTCTACGACACGCGACACGCGACATACGACTGAGCCTGTGAACCGGCCTTTACCTAAGCATCCCTCTCAGCTTATTAACTGAGAAAATTTTAACAAAAACAGTAACCACAAAATTCTAAATACCATGAATAGTTTGAAAGTTTGAAAACATTTTCCCAGCCACATATTTTCCAGATAATAAACTTTCATGTGTTTTCAATGTTCCTATTCCTCATTTATCACTCCCATTAATGGTGTAATGCAATCAGTCGTAAAACAGAAACATTAGATACTATTACAGGTTCGAAATCTCCAAAAACGCGGAAATCAGCCTTTGTACCAACAGTGAACTCCTAAGTAACAGCCTTATATTTCTCGGCGACCTTAAAATAGGAGAAAGTAAACTGCAGCATTGTTCACATTTAAGCAGGATGTAGCCTTTCCGACGGTGAAGTCTTGGGAAACCTATATACCTCTCTAAATATAGGATTCCACTTAAGCCATAAAAATAAGCGGTTAGCCAAACAAGCTTACAATGAGTGGATTGCCGCTGCAATTCTACCGATTTCATTATTCGGAAAGTTTGGCCACTGGCCAGTATTAGGTGATTTATATGTATGTACCATGTTTCCATTTTCTCAAAAGTTTAAAACCTTCAAACAACTAAAGTAGAAATAAAAGCAGGATTAAAAAATTCTGATCAGCACCATGCATATAAGTATGCAAGAAAAATTGGTAAAATATAATATTACATATAACCTTTAAGTCTTCTCAATATTACGAGCGTCGAGCTACGCAGGTCTAACTCAAAACAAGGTCGTCCATTCTGTTTGTTAAAGGAATGCGAGACCTCTTTATATAAAACTGTTTTCCCAAAACTTCATTGAGCAGATTTAGCGGCCGAACTTAACCTAGTTAAGTCAACACTTTAGGACGATTCTTGACTCAAAGATTTAGTTTAGCTACAGTCTTGAAGACATTGGAAAGCAAACAATCAAGTACACTGTCTCAGTCTATAACCCAAATCAAGCGGTGTTGCAAAGTATCGAAAATTGTCTTAAATTACAAGCATGTGACACTCTGCCTGCACATACTCACAGGGAACTAAAGTCTGACCAAGAATTCTTGGAACCGAACTGTGAGCGCTTGTCCTCAGTTAACCTTTGAAGTTAGTCTATATAAAGTATATATTTCTCGAAACCTCAGCAGGAGGAGAAGGTAAAACCATCATATCCGGTCTATATCCGGTTACCGGATGCCAAATCGATAAAAACGCTTCAGATTCGGAAAGAGAAGGCTAATTAGGTAATTCATACTCTAGCATATTGGTCCTTGGACCAAGACATCTCCGAAAATCCGGTCACATCCGGTCTATGTCCGGCAACCGGATCTAGGTCACAAAAACTGTGCAGCAAGATGGGTAGGTCTTACAGTTTTGCTAATTGAATTTTTAGATTCAGCCGGTTGAAATCAGTCTATATACAAAGTTTTGTCCAATTTGGACCAAAATTGCGTGATTTATGGTCGCATCCGGTGCGAAAAAAACCGGAAAAATCGGTTTTTCCGGTATGGTGTTCGGAATCGCGGATAAAAAATGTTAGTTTTTGGCACAATGAATGGGAGGCTACTTTCATTTTACCGGTGTCAAAGTAATCGAATATACGGTCGATTTCCGGTTCTGAGCTTTGAAATTTGAGATTTCATGGGCTATTATCTCAGTATCCGGTTGGTCCGGAAGTCAAATTATTTCATTAAAATGACATTTTGTCTATCCCTAACAAGCATCAACCTCAAATTACTTCATATCTGCTGTAATTTTTGAATGATAGCGTTTTAAAGCTTACTCCTACTTACGCCTATCCTACTTACGCCTAATCGTTTTCAAAACTCCAATTCCTACTTACGCCTAATTCTTTCTGTCAAAACTCACATTCCTATCACATTCCTACTTACGCCTAAAGAATGTTTATGCAAAACTCGGATTCCTACTTACGCCTAAAATTTACAGTCTCCACTTTCTGACTTTGTTCCTGAAGTTGTTTGAATTTATCTTAGGATGAATTTACGTTTGCTTATATCAAGTAAATAGCAATTTTGCATTTCACCTTTATTTATTGTTTCCATTTTTCCAGGTAAATTAACAAACTAAATGAAATATTACAGCACACCAAAATGGTTTTAAATTTTAAAGTAAGGACATAATTTTTCAGGATCTAGCAAACAATTTGGACGAGGAGATCGTTTTTTCTTCAGCAAAACTTAACCAATTTAGCTCAAATTTTGCATAGAAGCTTTCCAACTATTACCTAACTGATCATACAATCTTAAGTTTTAAAAATTTTAAGTATTTAGGTATCTTGCTGAAGTATCCAGGGTTTTTTGAATCATAGAAAACTAATTTTAAAATCGTTTATAATTTAGCATTTAGGTAGTTCAGTATAAGCTTAAATCTTATTCTTACAACTTTAGCTTATACTGAACACTGAACAGCCCCTGTGTTGTATTCTATAATTATAAAATGAGACCATAAATGCATAGACGTTTGACCGTATGTCTTTGAATGCATGTGCAATTTCTCTAGTTTTAAGTTAAATGCATAGCTGACATAAATTATTTGTCAAAACTTTACATTGAATTTTAAATGAAGATTTTTATACATTTATTATTTCCACGCATTAGTTACACTGTAGACGTATACTAAGTCTGCCTGCACGGTAAAAACATACGAGTAGATTACGGTAGGGCTTTCATTTTAGGTGTAAGTAGGAATTGGAGTTTTGCAAGGAAATATTTTAGGCATAAGTAGGAATTTCAGTTTTGAGCTTTAGGCGTAAGTAGGATTTTGAGTTTTGTTATCTCTAGGCGGAAACATCAAACGTTAGGCGTAAGTAGGATAGGTGTAAGTAGGATACACGGTTTTAAAAACGTGCTGATTTTGCTTGTTTTGTGTAATTGTTAAACCGGATATGCGATATGATCACATACGCTTAGCTTTGTCGCACGCAATATATATAACTTATTTTTGAACCATTTTTAAAACGCTATCATTCAAAAATTACAGCAGATATGAAGTAATTTGAGGTTGATGCTTGTTAGAGATAAAAAATGTCATTTTAATGAAATAATTTGACTTCCGGACCAACCGGATACTGAGATAATAGCCCATGAAATCTCAAATTTCAAAGCTCAGAACCGGAAACCGACCGGATATTCGATTACTTTGACACCGGCAAAATGAAAGTAGCCTCCCAAATATTCATTGTGCCAAAAACTAACATTTTTTATCCGCGATTGCGAGCACCACACCGGAAAAACCGATTTTTCCGTTTTTTTCGCACCGGATACGACCATAAATCACGCAATTTTGGTCCAAATTGGACAAAACTTCGTATATAGACTAATTTCAACCCGCTGAATCTAAAAATTCAATCAGCGAAACTGTAATACCTACCCATCTTGCTGTACAGTTTTTGTGACCTAGACATCCGGTTACCGGATATAGACCGGATGTGACCGGATTTCCGGAGATGTCTTGGGCAAAGGACCAATGTGCTAGAGTATGAATGGATTAGCATTGTCTTTCCGAATCTGAAGCGTTTTTATCGATTTGGCATCCGGTAACCGGATATGATGGTTTTACCGGATTCTCCTCCTCCTGAGGTTTCTAAAAATATATACTTTATACTTCAAAGGTTAACTCAGGACAAGCGCTCACAGTTCGGTTCCAAGAATTTTTGGTCAGACTTTAATAAAAATTTTCATGATCGAAACTGAATTAGCTAGCTTTTCCAACATTAAACTTTTACTTAAACTCGTTGTCCCATTTTTGATTTTACCAGAATCAAAAACGTAAATACTAAATATACTCGGGGCATTGAATCTTTACACCATTTCACCAAGTCATCAGCCATATCTCGTATAACTCTCACTACGTTGGAGGAGGAGAGCCATCTTGGAGTTTGGATCCGTGCTATCTATTTCGTGTTTAGCATAACTGCTCATGCGAATGCTGGCTGCGTGCGCATATATACAGGTCCAGCGCTCTGGGACTTTACCTAACTGAATGAGATCAGGAAGCAGATCACGAGGAGGACGGTTCCCAGTTTTAATCCACGATTCATTTGCACCCAACAAACTTCACATGGAATAGATTGACCTCGCTATCTGGATACTGTTAAGCCAAGCAATTGGGTCCGCTGGAGGTCCGACAGAATGCCACAATATCCTACATATTCTACACCCATCAGTAATCTGATTAGGCTTGTCAACCTGCACGGTCCGTGGTCCGGGTCTTCCGACTGGCAGAGCTGTACAGTGTACACAGCATGAAGGTTCCTGTTCCCGGAAACAAAGAAATGTATTCTGCATCCAAGGTTTGAAACCAAACGTTACCTCAGCTGCACGGTCACATTCATGATTGTAATTTTCATAAATCCTATCTCATGTCTTCACATCATAATTCTCATCCTAGTTTTTTAGTAAATTTTCCTCCGCCGAGAAGCAAACTTTACTCAATAACGCATATGCATGTTTCATGCTGACTGACGTGGCTGCAGGCAATCCCAGAAAAGAGAAGAAAATAAATTTAAAGGAATCGTATTACTTTACCTACCTTACACCTAACTTTATATATTCTTTGAACTAGAGCTCTACATAATAAAGGTAAAGTGACCCCTGGAGAGAACTCCAACCTACCGAAGGCTATAGACGGATTCTCAGCCGGAAGTCAGGAGTGACAATTCAAATGTTGACTACATCTGTGGAAGAGGGGCCAGCCCTTCATCAGGCTAACGCCAGAACACAGAATCCTGTTACCTTCCCACCGCAGTGGTACCCATTTACCGAACAGTTACGGACAGACAGCTGGGCTGGCTGGAGTCCACGGCGAACCAATATGTGCTTAGTCCCTTGCTCAAGGGGATTTTCGAAAGTTTTGTGGCAGCGGGGATTCACACCTCACACTGCTGGATCCTTAGTTGAACGCCTCAACCACTCGGCCGTCAAGGCGCTCTATATACATATAAATGGATTTCGTGAAATTTAAACTTCAACATATGGCAGATTAAGAAATTACTCATCAGGAAAATTAATCACCTTAAGCACTTTATATATTTTGTAACCCTGGTGCAAGAACTGTTTTAAAAGCACATACTCCGGAAGAGGAAGTGAGAACTTGTGCAAAACTGTACCTAGACGCAATGTGGTTTAAAAATCGCCAAAGCTAGAAGAAGTACATACTGTCTAAACACTTGAAAACGTACAAGCAAGTTTAAAACGCATGCTCACAGCAAATAATGCTTACAGCTAAACAAGCAAAAATGCAATTGCAGCTACGCAATTTACTCCCCACAGTTTGCGAGGAGTACTAAACTAAGCGCATTCGACTGTATTAAACGCAGCGGCAAAGTCTCACAAAAAACTTCGAATTTCTGGTCGATTTAACAACACAAAAACCTATACGGACTTAAGTACAACTTTTCACAGGACTGCAAGAAATCAACGTAAACTGAAACTTAGATACTACAGAGGGAGGGAGGGAGTTATGAAATATTAGAGGAGGCAGTTAGAGTTTATTCTCAATAGTTTATATGCAGGCAGGCGTAAAGTAGGAAACTAGAAATCCTTCAGTTGAGTTCTCAAAAGTCGAAAAACCGTTGCACAACTTGTCCAGCAATTTAGTATGTACCTATACGTAGTCATTTAAAGGCTTAGAGGACAGTTCGACCTTCAAGTTGCTTTTATGTATTTGGACTACATATGTGTATACAAGAATGAGCAACTGCTATAGAGTATATATAAAACTTCAGGGTTCAGAAAGACTTTCACGGATTGCTGAAAGTAGCTTCCAGGCATCACTACGCTTGGATCAAGTAGTAAACAATCTCCCCCCCCAGCCTCAATTGGGGGGAGATAGTTTACTTGATGCTAACTTTCTCAAAAATTGACCCAATTGGTTAAAACTTTATGTGGGTGCATTCCAACACATATCTGATTGATGGTAACAAAATTTAAAAATTTTAAAAATTTTAAAATTTTTTCAAAATTTTCAAAATTTTTAAATTTTAAGTTTTTTAAGGGGGGACCAAAAGGGGAACCAAAAATTTTTTGTCTCCGATTTTGCTGAAACGTTGTATATAGGGGTTTTCTGTGTCGTAGAACACGGATCTGAAGTCTGTTTTTCGACTCAGCCTTTCGTTAGTTCAGTGTAAACTAAAGCAGTAAGCTTAAGATGTAAGCTTATACTAACTAACAAAAAGCTGAATCGAAAAACGGACTTCAGATCAGTGTTCTATGACACAGAAAACCCCTATATACAACTTTTCAGCAAAATCGGAGACAAAAAATATTTTGGTTCCCCTTGGTCCCCCCCCCTTAAAAAAACTTAAAAATTTGAAATTTTTAAAATTTTAAAATTTTGTTACCAATCAATTAGATATGTGTTGGAATGCACCCACATAAAGTTTTAACCAATTGGGTCAAGTTTTGAGTGAGATAAAGCGTTGGGGGGAGATAGTTTACTTGGGAATTTGGGGGGGGGGGAAATTGGGACTTAGTATGCAACGCGGACAGTTACTACGTTAAACTGTCCACACATACTGAGTGTGGACAGTTAATGGACGCTTTAATATTAATACTGCGCACAAGTATGCAACGCGGACAGTTACACTAAGACTTTAGTGTAAAGTCAGATAACAGGTTTTTGACTAATTGTAACATTAATGACATTGTTTGTCAGAATTAAAAATGTCGCCAGTCTATGATCAAACTGTCGCCAAAGTGTTCTTGGCGGCAGTGGCGCACATAGGAACTTTTTTCAGGGGGGGCGGACCTCAGAAAAATTGGGGGGGTCTGGGGGCATCGCCCCCCAGAGTTGAAAAATTTTGGACACCAACGTTTAAAATGCAAAAATAAGCGTAAATTCAGCAAAAATAGAAAAAATTTCGCGCCGACGGCGCGAAAATTTTTGGAAAAGTTTAAAAAGTTGCTATTGAAAGGTTTAAAACGCTGAAATAAGGGTAAATTAAGCAAAAGTGAGGTAAATTTCGAAGTTTAAGAAGCATAAGATGTTGTAGAATGTAAGAAGAATCCGTGAGTAAGCATAGAAAAGTTAAAACTTAATTAAAAATTCCCAAATACATATTACTGTCCGCAAATTCACACTGTCTACATCTTATTGTGTAACTGTCCGCGTTTTCAAACTGTCTTCATCATAGTGTGTAACTGTCCGCGTGGCCTACTTGTGCAACACATGTAGACAGTTTAAAGTGGGAACCGTCCGCGTTGCATACTAAGTCCGGAAATTGTTTACTTGACCCCTACGCTTTCTTAAAGCATCTCCTAATCATTTCCCAGACCTTAACACATCAAATAAACTTAATATATACCTACTAATTACAAACGCCACCACAAAAATATGTTTGGATTAAAAAAACTGGTCCAAAAACAAAACAGCCATTTAAATCTTTAAAAATTCAAAATGATCTGATGGCAAAAAATTCATGTTCATTATAAGAGTAAAGTACAAACGCGTACACGTTTCCTGTATCCCTCTCAATTTACCTTCAGACAGACAATGAAACACAATTCGTCCGAAACAGCTTTATTGTATGGACAACAATAAACCTCCGTAATCACCGTTCTGTATAATTCTCCGGGGACGTTCAACGTTTCCACTAATACACCTGCATATATGCATGCACAAACTGAATCAAACCCTTAATGCCGGTTTTTAAATTTATGAAAATGTAGAAACATTAATTTTAAAACTACCCAGTGGAGTTTCGTTCAATCAAAAAATTCTGAGGCTAACATATTTTATGCTTCAGTTGGCGTTGCATGCAACACAAGTTCTATCTAACAGACACGACATGTCGTTGTCAAGTAATACATACAATTGTGATATATATCCAACTGCTACATGCTATAGCTAACGTAGCCTTTTTTTCTGAAATTGAACCCAGTTATGTATATAGTTGTACTAATCCGAGCAGACCCCTAGGCCTAGATATAAAAATAGCAGGCATGATAAATTGAGAGCTAAATTTGGTGTATCTAATTCAAACAACACAAAAGTTTTCACTGTCGTGATATCCAAGAAAAAATCGCAATTACCGTGTCCTCATCCTGTTCACAGCATATTGAGAAAACACTGGACAGTTTCCAGAACCAAGCCATTCAGAAGGACCAGTCTCCACTACGTTAAATAGTAACACAGAAATCTTAATTATGCTGAAAGGCCCAAATAAGCCAAGTGAAACGATCCAGTTTACGTCATCGCAAAATCTAACATAATAACCTCCGCACTTATGTATATATACAGTAAATTATGACGCACACATATATACCGTGATTTGAGTTTAAAGCATTACTACAACATAGGACTCAACCTTACTCAATATATTTAATGTTAGCGGTGTCTGCAGATTGACTCCTGCTTTTCTTTACTTAAGATATTATTTGTTCATCCCTCTGATTCCTGTACGAATGAACACAGTTTCCAAAGTCAACAAAAGTAGTTAAAAACATTTCTTAAAAAATCAAAAAGTTTACACAAAACTCCTAAAAATTTTATTGCATTTGACTTTCAGTTTTGCGAAATTAAATTAAATTAAAAGCATTTAAGTCCAAGCGAACATACATTCACCTTTTCTACATTTCTGTTATATACAACCATCTTGCTTCAAAAACTGTATATGCAATTCCTGACAGTATATATACCATATTACACATTCTATAGGTTTGTTCCAAGTAGCAACTGAAGCTAAACGTTCAAAAAACTTTCAAAACTTTCACACAATAAAAACAGGAACAAACGCAATAAAACAAACAAATTAACACCAGTAAAGCCTTTTTCGTGCTTGACTTACACACATTTCTCTCCTCTCCCTACTTTGGAGATGAAATAGGAAAAAGAAAAGTAGAAATTGATTTCAAAGTCAAACTTCAGCTGACATTCTTGAATGGTCCAATTCCAGAGATGAGCTATTATATGTAAGCACAACTTTCTAAGCAGGGAAAGTGAGCCAATTCAGGGAAAGAATATTGCCAATTTCAAAGTTTGGACCATTGGCTATTACTTCATTCAAGTAGCAGTTAACTGACATCCCTATCTAATCTTGTATTCCCTCTCAAAGAAGGAAGTTATATCCTGCTAAGTTTATGGTTTGACACACACAAGAAAAGATGCCTAATTTTTCAGAAAACCAATGCATATTAAGTGACAAGCTTCTGATCGGAAATAGAACACAAATTCCAAGAGATATTCCAAATGATATGTACATACCTACATTCTATATATATTTTAAACACAATAACAAACCAATAATGGTGAAAAATATTATATATAAACAGGCACACATAAAAAATTAAACAGTAATGTAAGTTGAATGAAGTGCACGCTGCCACTAAACAAACTCCGGATATCTTTCCATTTAAACAGACACCTAGATTAAGTCACAATAATCAACAAACCTAAGATCCCCTGATGCTGCAAATTGAAATCATCGTCAAGAGCCTTCTGTACTTTGTACGGAACTATTTAGGGGAATTATAATTACATTTAAGCTCAACTAAATGATCAAAAGATGATCTGATCCACCAACTCCTGCGTGCGGCTGGTCATAAAGCTAAGTTTTAGAATTTTTGATTTTTATTTCTAAATTTATAATAGCACTAAAGGGATGGCTAGACGACCAGGAATAAGCCAGAAATCCGAAGTCTGTTTCAGCACCTAAGCACCTAAATTAAACTCCATTTCTATTCTTGAATCCATCGCTAAAATACAAGTTTTAGATTATTGAGGGAATGCATTTAATGTTGCACGGAAACTGCGATGGAACACCTGTCAAACTTTACTCTATTATTTTGTTACTCTATTGTAGAGGATTGTGTGATAAGTTCAGCCTGGTCGCATTTTAGCCAAATCATACATGTCACAAAACAGTTCAATGGATCAAGTCAATTGGTAAATCAAATGGTAACTGTAATGAGGTTTAAAGGTCAGGTATTTTCTTGTTTTCACCTTAGATATGCCTGCCTGTTAATTCAATAAATTTGCACAGAGAGTTTATCCCAGCTGCATCAAACAGTAACCACTTTAATTCTTTATTTCCGTCAGGCCAAATCCTCCTTCTGGCATCCTCCAAAATGGGGCACTCAAATAAATAGTGCCTGACTGTGTCCTCCAGACCACATATGCAAAAAGGGTTTTGGTCTGGTCGAATCTTTGCCAAATGAGACCCAAAACCCACGTGTCCGCATCTTAAGCGAAATATCCAAACTTGATATTGTCGCTCAATCAGGTTAATAGGATCATCCTTATCAGTGTCCACACCTCCTGTAACGTAATTATAAAAGGTGTCCCTTTTTTCTTCAAAAAATAGCGTTCTCCACTGCTCTAAACTCTTTTTCTGTATTAACTTAGTAATCTCGTTAGGGCCAGAAGTTCCTGGAATTTCAGGCCCACTCTCTAAACCGTTTTTAGCAAGATTATCGACGTATTCGTTAGCAGCAATGCCGCAATGACTTGGAACCCATACAAAGATAATCCCTTGATCAAATCGTTGTATCCGCTGCCAGGCCATCAGATCCCCTCGCTTTATTCGCTGAATGGCACCTAAGCAGTCAGAGAAAACAACAACTCCACGGTTCGTCTTGTCTTCCTCAATAAGGTGGTCCAATGCCTCTATAATCGCCGCTACCTCAGCAGCGCATGCAGAAGGCAAGACTGGAATGCCAGCAGATAGACAATCTAATTCCCCTGTTGTATCTTGGATCAGGACTCCAACTCCTCCGCGCCTACTTTGAGGATTATATGACCCATCAGTAAAAACCATAATCTTCCCCTGATCTCTGTACCGGTTAATTAGTTCTAAGGCCGCCACCCGCTTGTAAGCAGACTCCTTGCCACTGACGTGCAACAACTCATAGTCCGCCGTAATCTTTGTATCTAGAGGAGACGGCCCAGCCATGGTAGTTTCATCCACCGATTCCGGAATTAGTTCAGTAAAGCTTCTACTATGGAGTCGTGAAGCCTTCGCCAAAGAGTACTTTCTAAGTCGGCATCTTTGATACCAGGTTCCATTCGGTACGCTAACAGTTGGAGGAAGACTGACAGCTCTTGTGAAGTTTTTGGCAGAAGCAACATGGAGGCGTCTATCAAAAGGTGGCAACCGAACATCTATCTCCATCACGTCAATGGGAGTACTACGAAGGCCACCAGTAATTATCCTCAAAGCTTCGTTTTGAAGTGATTTCAGCTTCTTTATATTGGAAGGAGCACCATCTCCCCAAATCTCCGCACCATATTCAAGCAATGGTCGCAAGCAGATAGCAAAAGTATCTTTCAGCACTGGCCTGCTGGATCCCCATCGTCCGCAGCTAATCCTTTTCATAGAGGATAAATAAGGCCTAGCCTTTTCAACCACTTTTAGAATATGATTATTCCAAGTTAACTTTTTATCCAACCAAAGTCCCAGATACCTTATGCATGTTTTGGGCTCCAAGGTCTGGTCATACAACTTCAGCTTCAGCGTAGACTCCCGCGGGCCGTGCTTTAGGGAGAAGAGCATGACGTTGCTCTTGTCAACGCTAAACTCCATCCTATTCTGCCTGGTCCAAAGTTCAGCTCCACGGATCATTGCTTGAGTTACACGTACCGCAGATTCAAGATCGGAGGAAGTTGTCCAAAGCACCACATCATCAGCAAACATCCCCGTACCAGAGTCACATCCAGAATCATCATCGGCTCCATTTTCTTGGGAAACTGCTTCTCTGACAAATGAAGGGAGGTCATTAATCAAAACAAGGAACAGCACTGGGCTCAGCACCGCTCCCTGAGGAACGCCAACATCTATGACTTTCACTCTGGATAAGCTGGTCTGACACCGGACTTGGACCGTTCTATAATCCAAAAATCCATGCAGCCATCTTATCATTAATCCGCCAACATCTAAATGAGCTAGCTTGCGTAGCACGGTAGAACGGGGAACCCGATCGTATGCTTGTTTCAAATCAAGGAAAACTCCAATTGTCTCCTGTTTGTGGTGAAATCCGCGTTGTATGGCTGTGATTAATCTGAACAGCTGTCCAATGGTAGATCTATGTGACCGGAAACCAAACTGTTCTGATGAAAGGTGTAACTTCTTCTCTAAGATCCAAACCAACCTCCTGCAAATGATCCTTTCCATCAGCTTCCCGACGCAGCTTAGTAGACAAATCGGACGATAGCTTTCAGGGGAAGTTGTATCCTTTCCTGGCTTAGGGATCGCAACTATTACACCATGGCGCCATGCCCGAGGAAGTGAACCATACGTCCAGCTCAAATTGAACAGCCATAACAAGAAATCCTTTGCTTTAGGTCCCAACTGCTTCAACATCTCGTTTGAAATCCCGTCCTTTCCTGGTGTCGTACCAATCTTTAATTTCCTAATTGCTTGATCTAGTTCTTTTGCCGTAATCAAACCATTGAGGCATCCAATCACTTCATCATTGTCAGGAAAATGATCATTGCCCTCGGTAACCAACTCATGCTGCAAGGCCAACATTTCGTCTTTATGTGATGCAGCAGTGTCTCCAGCGACACCGCAGAAATGAGTCAGCAATAAATTAGCCCGGGAATGCGCGGAAAACTTTAACTTCCCAGCAGAATCTTTTAAAGGTCTCGATATCTGTACATAACGTCCCTTGGTTAGTCGCCGAACAATTTTCCATGGATGAGGACCTCTGCCTCTACTTTTCAGCTTGCGCAAGTATTCTCTCCATTGTGCAGTTCGATCGGAGGAAATCATGTTGGAGGCCTTTCGCGATAGGAATGCCAAGGCCCGACGATTAGTATCCGTAGGCCACCTACGGTAGAGACGGAAAGCTCTTCTTCTTTTAGCAACAACATGCTTGGTTTTAACGGTCAGAGTGGCACCAAACTTTGGTTGTCTTCTACATCTGGGTATACAGGACCGAGCTGAACCCAATACCAAATCAACAAAACTCCGGTACGCAGCTTCCAATCCACTGGTTGACAAACTATCAATCCTCTCCTCTATGATAGCCGTAAATCGTTGCCAGTCCGCTCCCCTGTATGCCCACCTCAACGGTTCCCGCACCGCCTTTACGGTGTCTGTAAAGTCGACAACAACTGGGCAATGATCACTGCCCATGGGCTCCAGACTAATCACCTCAGCAGACTCAGCCAGACTTTCGGAAACAATGGTTAGATCAGGAGTCCCCCCGCTTATATTAGTTTTCATCTTCACTCTCTCTTGCAGAATGGAAAGCGGAATATGAACATTTCCAATCCAGGTGCTCAGTGCGTCTCCAGCAGGATTGGGCATACCACAACTCCAAGATAACCCATGAGCATTGAAATCACCGGCGAATATGTAATTGTGTGAACCAATCCTTGGAGGTATAGGATTAGTTGTCTCTGTTTGGATGGAGGATCCTGGAGGGAGATACATATTCCCAACACGGTACGTTTTTCCGCCAACGTCTACTGTGAAAAGTTGGAATTCTGCAGCTTCAGTGGTGACCTTCCAACCACCAAAGTCTGATACCTCCCCGCAAACCAAACCATTTTGCACCAATGTCAATAAACCTCCTCCCCTTCTCCCTCCGGTTCGATCCTTGCGGAATTGTTGATATCCTGGGAAGGAAAGGTCAATATTAGGACCTAGCCACGTCTCTTGAAGAAGTACCATGTGCGGTTTCCAACACCGCAGGACGTTCCTTAAATCCTCCAGCTTCCTCCGAAGTCCTCTGCAATTCCAGTGAAGCAGCCGAAGTTTGCGGCGTGTTGCCTCTTGCTGGTTGCTAACAATATGCAAATTCCCTTTGTTGCTGTTGACGTTGTTGGTGTTGTTTCTGTTGTTGTTGTTGTTGTTGTTGTTGTTGTTGCTGTTGTTGTTGTTGTTGTTGTTGTTGTTGTTGTTGCTGCTGCTACTGCTACTGGCCATGGCTTTGTCGTTGCTACTTCTACCAGCGTTCTAAAAGAACGAAACATCTGTTGGTACTATTCAAAGGAATCGTTCCGGGAAATTACTCGAAAATACTACAAAAACCGTAGTTTTAAAGGAAATGTCGCTAGTCCTACGATAACCTACGATTCGTCAAATCATAAAAGTGCGTTTGATAAATCAAACAAATATATCGCAGACTAGTACATCTCTTTAGCTATTCACCTGTCCATTATCCATTAGCAAATGCTTAGCACAACTTGGAGTGTTTCCTCTTCCTTTTTCTGGGCATTTCAGGTTTTCTCAGCTTTCGACAGCTGGACACCTC
>JASAND010024296.1:0-10219 GCA_030248195.1 Trissonchulus latispiculum
ACTACTATATATACACAAATTAAAAGGAAACTTTCTACATATACTACAAATTGAGGGCTATCCAGTGGCATCAAAACTATGATTTCTAGTTAAATGTCTTCTGGTGAGTTGACGAATGTCTACAAGCGTCACTATCGTTTTGCGCGCATCAACGCGCGTCTACGTTCGTCGATGCGTCGATACGCGTAAGCTGGTATGCTACAAAATGTGCGCGTTGGGTAGTGACAAATTGACAACCCGAAGACAAATTCCCTAGAATAAGCCCAGATAACTCCGACCGAGATTTTTTCACTTACCCTCCTCAACCTTCAGCTACCCCCCCCCAGACCGCTTAGAATGGCTTAGAATCGCCTAAAAACGGCGGAGAAACGCATAAAACGTTAAATCAAACCTTATTTTTATGGAAAAGGGGTTCAAATACAGAAAAATTTTGCATTTTTTGGCCATTTCTTGAAATTTCTGATGTCCAAATTCTGGGGGGAGGGTATGGGGGAAGCCCCCTCCAACTTTCGGGGGCCCGCCACCAAATTTCCAATCCCCCCTGAGGCCGAGACTCAAAGTTCCAGGGAAACTATGGGGGAGATTGAGTCGAATATTTTCTTATTTTCATTTTCATTTGTTCTTTCAGTCTCAGGATTAGTCGAATATTTTCTTATTTTTATTTTCATTTGTTCTTTCAGCCTCAGGATTACTATTTCCATTTAGCAAACAGCATATATATATTTCATGCTGTGAATAACGAAGACGGTGGGATTTCATTCAAATGGTTCTCACCGTATCAGACCGGGTACGTGGAGTATACCTTGAAATGTGAGATTTTGTCTGTTTATGATTGCATATATATATTCCTGTGTTTAAATTAAATATATATATATATATTATATATATATAAAATAGACTGGCGAATAAATATTGTTAGTCAGTCCGGACTTTTCTCCAATATTGGCGAAAACGTATGGAATTATCATAGGGGTCGCGGCAGCGACCCCTATAATATATATGTGTGAAAAGTGGCTGGAGACAGCGTAAAATAAGCCGCGCAGAAGCTGCGCAAAATCCTGCGCAGATTTCATGCGCAAATCCTGCGCAGATTTCATGCGCAAATGTAGAGCACATCGAGTTTAGTATATCTGTGAAGTTTCAGCCCCGTATCACTTACCGTTAAAAAGTTGCGCCCCGGACCGGTTATGGCGGCGATGTTTTTTTCCGGTTTCTCCTATTTGATGGTTGTATTGTACATAATGTTCGCGGCTTTCACGTGTACTGCAGCGGTGGGCCATCCTAAAGGGCTATAGGGTCTAGTAGTACCCTCTAAAGAATTTAAGAATCACAACTTTTTTTGCGCCGCAGCTGGCGCAGCAGTGGCGCCGCAAAGTCGGCTCATAGCGAAAAGTGACCATTTTTGTGGTCTTCGCTCAGGTCGAACGTTACGATGGAGCTGATTTCTTTCTATATTCAGACATTACATATATTGAACTAACTAACGGTCCAGGTTGCGTGACTCTATCACTTCCCTAGCGACCACAGTAACCCGTCAAAAATGGCGAAAATTCGAAAAATCAAAAATCGAAATTTCTCGCTATCTATTCAACTTTGAAAGCTCACATCTTCCATACAAGGGTTTTCTGGCACGGAGAATCGATTCCCGCAGTTAGTTTTACCGTCAGACCCACCCATCTTGCTGTATTGGTACCACTTTGCCGCCGGGAGGGTCAAGTCGGAAACCGCTTCCTGGAGGTCCATAGTAGGCTTTACCTGGCCTCTCAAAACTTTGTCTATAAGGGTTTTCTGGTGCGCCCAGCTCATTCCCGGTATCTGTTTTGCCGTCCGACGTACCTATTTTGCTGGGCTGGTTCCAGTTTGCCGTTTGAAGGGTCGGTCGGGTGGGGGGTCAAGTGGTCGAAACTAAAATTTTTCAAAAGTGGTCAAATTTGGTATCAAATGAAAGCCCTAAGTGAGCTGAGCAACTTTTGTCATAGAACTCCATACCCAAAGTGGCTGTAGAGTGCTGTGGTGGGGTGGGGTGGGGGCTTAGGCGATTTTGGGTAAAAAATCAAATTTTCCAAAAGTGGTAAAATTTGGTATCAAATGAAAGCCCTAAGTGAGCTGAGCAACTTTTGTCATAGAACTGCATACCCAAAGTGGCTGTAGAGTGCTGTGGTGTGGCGGGGTGAGGACTTATATAGGCGATTTTAGGTCAAAAATGGAATTTTTCAAAAGTGGTCAAATTTGTGTCAAATGAAAGTCCTATGCGAACGGAACAACTTTTGTCATGGAGCCACCCACCCAAACTTGCTGTGCCAAATAGCGTCACGTGCCTATGAAACTTTTGTCTTTACTTCTTCAACCGGAATGTAAACGATATATAGCCATGGGGGGAAAACCCACATTTTCGCATTTTGGCTGGAACTTTTTTATTATAATGAGAACTTTATATACCATCGACACAGCCAACACACACATATTATCCTCTTTTGTGCGGAGCATTTTTGTTACTTGTATATATATATATATATATATATATATATATATATATATTAGGGATCGACCGGATCCAAAATTTTTCCGGATCCGGACCCGGATCCGGATCAAGTTTGGATCCGGCCGGATCCGGATCCGGATCTAGTCATCAAAATACATGCAAATTTTTAAAATTTTGTTCTTTGATTTTGTTAATGTTTATGGGGTTTTTTGTGGATCTGGTAATGTTTTAATGCTGATAGTGAATTTATTTAATACGTTTCAACAATTTCTCTTTGTTTGAATGCTGCAAATGACTTAAACATTTAGCTTGAAACAAACGATTTTCGCTAAGTAAGTATACGTATATATAACGAATTTTTGAAATGTATGAATATGCCGCAGCCGCAAACATGGAACAGTTTACAATCAAAGTTTTTTAAAAAAATCAGCTTAAGTAGATTAACATTATCATTAACTTCTTACATGGAGCTTTAGAAAAATAAAACCAATACCGTTGCTGCTGAAAATAGTTATTTACGAATAAATAATTCAAGTTATAGTTTTATTAGCAACCAGGATTTTCAATTTACAAAACGTTTTGATCCAGTTAATTCGATTATGTTGTTGCATACCGGCAGTTAAATTCTTTGTAGCAGCGGCTGAAGCCTAGCAAGACTCCCCGCAACCGATACGAAAACAAACTCCGAATTTTCGTTTTCATTAAATATATATTAGAAACGAAATCGTTAGGATGAAAGTAGTCAGCACGGCTCATTTATATGCTTGTATTTATCTATTTATGTATTCAGTATATTTGTGAAGCGGAAGTATAGTCAGGGCGGGGAAAAAACACACCCGAAAAGATGGGGAGAAAAAACACACCCGAAAAGATGGGGAGAAAAAACACACCCACCCAGAGAACTCAAGGTAGCAGATATAGAGACCTAGTATAGTGCAAATGAAAGCGCTATCTTTTTACAGTAAAACCATACCCATATGGTTGGTATTGGCCAAAGCGGTCTATTCTGACAGTGTTCCAAAGTTGACCCCTGAAAACACCTCTGAAACCTAAGAAATTTTAAATTTTGCTAAGCTTATTTCTAGACACCTATAAGGAAAACTTAGCTAGTCTTTGGCATAGGGGTATATGTGGACCCCCTCTAGCGTGTGGTATAGACGGCAGCCTCCTGCCTTTTATGCAGGCTGAGTACTGGGTGTGTTTTTTCTCCCCGCCCATTTTGACCCCTCAGCGGGGAAAAAACACACCACCCAATTTTCACAAATAGTCAAATATGTAGCTCTGAGCAATTCTGATGCTCTTAAACGATAAAGCGGGTCTTGTTTTGTAATTTTGGTGCAAGAAATATGCACTTAGAGCCTCTAATAGCTCATAAATTAAGGATTAAAATTTGCTGCATCATCATGCCAGGTTTCATATGTTTACAAGGCAAATTTTTAAAAATCTTAAAAAACTTAATGAAATTGCAATTTAACGCCAAAACTAACTTAAATAATGATAAACAATGACATTTGCAAGTGGTTTGGTATATTTATAGTTGTCTGGTGCCGCTTTTGCTGCGATTTGCGATCATTTCTATTCATGGGTTCAGGTGCCTTGACATAAAATGCATCTATGTCCGATAAGCAGCTTTCTACTGGAAACAAAGTGCACTATGTTATTTAGCATGGCCAAAAATGTACAAACAACCTTTAATATGTAACAACTAGTGTCCCGCGGAACACCCAGGATCATTTTTAGCACCGTGTTTTTTTCCCGCCGGTGTGTTTTCCCCCAAATTGCGGGGAGAAAAAACACAGACAAAATCTATATATTATTGCTACTGATGTACAAGGGATCAGGCGAATTTCTATACATGAATCGATAGAACTAGGAGCGATATACACCATGGTACAAACGCAAGCTCTCTCAGCCTTAAGACAAAAAAGTTACAGCCTTAGTTCCGTATATGTCTTTTTTCCCCGCCCTGACTATACATGCTCATAAAAGTCTTTAAATTTGCTGATCTATTTTACTTGGAACCATCTTAAAAATTTCACTAAAGTTAAATTTTTTTAGTTTACAAGTCAGTTAAGCTTACTTGTCTAATAATTTTGCAATATATAAGTATGGTTAAACGCAGTAAAGTAGAGTTAAGATATTGCTACTACCGAGAATTTGAAGGAAACCATTTTCTTAAAAGGATCACTTGAAAATTCAGAAAAGCACAACTTAAAATGTAGAAAACCCAACACGTCAAGGAGTCTGAAAATTGCAAATTTGTTAAATTTTTGTCTATAGATGTAGGAAAATAACCATACGCATGAACACCTATTTAACAGTAATTTATAAAAACATATATAAATTATGGTTAAATTAAAAAATCCATTTAACCTGACATGCATAAAAATTAGTTAACAAAACGTCAACGTCTACTGATTCGGGTTCAGTTGAATATTAAGGTACACGGGGGTCTTGGGGCGGCAGCCCCCAGTAAAAGCCACACTCTTAACACGAAAATTCGCTTCTAGAAATTAATTTTGAGCGCTCCAGCCATTAATATTTTAGTTTCAGTAATAAATTTCCTTTGGTTCGTTAACTGAAAAAAAGATCCGGATCCGGATGGTTTTTCTGCCGGATCCGGGTTTGGACCTGCAATATCCGGCAGGATCCGGATCCGGATATCCGGTCGATCCCTAATATATATATATATATATATATATATATATATATATATATATATATATATATATATATATATATATATATCAGGGGCGTATCCAGGACTTTGAAAAGGAGGGGGTTTTAACTTAAACTTACTGAAAAGGAGGGGGTTTTGACAAAAATTTGAGCTTTTTGTAATGGAGTATTGATAAAAGTTAACCCAAAAGGAGGGGGTTTCAACCCCCAAAACCCTCCCCCTGGATACGCCCATGATATATATATATATATTTAGGAAAAAAGTTTTTACAATGGCTTTTCGCCAATTCTGTTTGGACTTTGCTTCGACTTTGGCGAAAATCGCCATTAGTTGGCGATATTTCTCCAATTGTTAAAATTTCTTCAACGGTCACGCTGTCCGTGAAATGTACCGTATAAATGAAAATATACATATACAAAATATATACAATGTTTGATATGTGAATACATATATACGTACACTAGCGTAGCCAGAAAAAAATTTCGGGGGGGGAATGAAAAATTTACCGGGGGGGATCTGGGGGGTGGAGCCCCCCAGA
This sequence comes from Trissonchulus latispiculum, assembly GCA_030248195.1. Classification (NCBI taxonomy): domain Eukaryota; kingdom Metazoa; phylum Nematoda; class Enoplea; order Enoplida; family Ironidae; genus Trissonchulus; species Trissonchulus latispiculum. The sequence goes on from JASAND010024296.1 coordinate 5,701, forward strand.
AGCTGAGAAATTTGTCTATTTCGTGACCTTCGTGGAATTTTTACAGAGCATTCGTTGAAATTACAATAATATTTAAGGCGCAGTGCTTGTTCATGCACCTAAATAATGCAGAAGGTGGTCAAAGTCGACCAAATAGGGTAATTGGTACTTGTTTTTTAGTGCGAAACACGTATTATGTTAAAGAAATGAAAGTTGTACACCACCAGGCACCCGAAAAAATCGGGCACCTGGCGGGGATCGAACCCGCGTCTTCTGCTTAACGCGCAGACGCTCTAACCAACTGAGCCACAGGTGCTTCAGTAGAAAGAGCGGAAGACCGAATACGAACCCAAAGTGTACAACCTTCAACGCACAAGTGCATTGCACATCGCAAGTGGAGCGAGATAACTCTCAAGCCTCCCACTGCAATATACAGGAACTAAGTTAAAGAATAATACACATATTTTGCGCCGAAGGCGCAAAAAGTTTTGAAAAATAGGCGTTTACACACGTGGCAGGAAAAAATTCCAGGGGGGCAACACAATTTTGGGGGGGGGGATTCCCCCCATTCCCCCCCATCTGGCTACGCGCCTGTATACGTATGATATACATTTGTTCATTTGTCATTTTTACATACATATGTATACAACTTTCAACAGTAATTCCCACTCATATCTCGCATTTTGGAGTCTTAATTTTTAAGTTTTCTATATAAATGTTTTGCCAGTTTATGGACACCCATTTTCCCGATCGTCCCCACTGTCTCCTTCCTAGGGGGCGATGCTCCCTACTTTCAAAATCCTAATGAATGGCGATGCATGTATTCACTCCCGGCTTTTTCAACACTTCGCCTGCGATTTTAGCGTGTGGTCTTTAGAAAACGTGTTTTTAAAACTCTGTGTTTACCTTGAAATTCACTTTTTCGCAGTATTAGCACGTTTTTCACCGTTTTTATAGCGCGGCGGGGAAAACCCAGTCATTTTAATGGCCTATCTTAAAGAGCATCCAAAACTACCCTGGAGGGTGTATTATTGTAGTTCCCGCTGCCTCTTTGCAAATTTTATGGGACTTTGAAAATTGGAATTTTGGGTCCCAACATGGGGCTCAGACAGGGTCAAATTTGGTGGGTCACCCTGAACTACTGGAAAGACCCAACCCAAAACGGATTACTGTTTCACAGAGGTTAGGTCTCGAACTTCACGGTGGTGTATGCAATATGGCTCTAGTGCCTGTGGTGCGACCTGGGTGTGACCTATATATACTCGGCGGGAAAAACCCAAATTGCAAAATGAAATTTTTTCAAACCATTAGCAGCAAAAATTCATGCATTTCTTATCTCAATAGAGCCCTCTGATCAATTTGGTGTAGATTTTACATGGGTTCAACCTTCTATGTGTGGTCCTGGTGACCACAATCTGACATGGTGCCATTTCAAGCCAAAATTTTCTATTTCGTCAAAAATCGCCAATTTTTCACTAAAATAGGTCGGGTTTGGCTTTGAATGCAATTAAAACACATTTCATATGTGATAGGATGCTCAGGGGCGCACTTAACTGGGCTTATTCTACTGGGGGGGGGCGGGGGGCCCCCCCATAAACACCCTTCCCCCCCAAAAATCGTCCCCCCCCCCAAAAATCGCCCCCCCCCCAAAAAGTGGGTGCCCCTTTTGGTACCAACTTTTGACCTGAAAAAATCGCTCAGAAGGCCAAATTTTCAAAAATTTTCCGGCTTCGCCGGAGATTTTTAGTAGATTTTTGCCTATTTAAGCACTATTTTTGCACTAAAAACGAACTTTTTTGGCGGTTACTAAAAATAGCGCAATTTTTAGCATGTTTTTAGAAAAATTTTGAATAATTTTCCCCCCCCCCCAAAAATGACTCGCCCCCCGCGGGCCCCCCCCCAAAGAGCCCCCCCTAGAAAAAATCCCTAGAATACGCCCAGATTATGGGGGGGGGCCGCCCCCCCCCCCCGAAACCGGATGTAAAGGAAAAAATTATTGTCCGCGCGCAGGAAAAATTTTATTGTCTCCGGCGCGAAATCAACTTTATTTTTGCTTAATTTACCGGGAAGAAATTTTCGGCGCGAAATTTAATGAATTTTTGCTTAATTTACGCTTACTTTTGCTTTTCAAACCCAATTTTCAAAAATTTTTCAACTTCTGGTGTGCTGCCCCCAGACCCACCCAAATTTTTCTGAGGTCCGCCCCCCGCGAAAAAAATTTCTATGTGCGCCACTGAGGATGCTTAACTGCTGAAATTAAGCAAATTTCGTGCGTGCTTTCACTGCAAAAATAATTTTCTTAGCTTAAATTTAAATGTTTACTTTTTTAACCTCCACAAACAGTCGGAGCTCCGCGGAACTCCGGAGCGGGCACATGTTTCAGCACACATCACTAAATACATATAATATAATACGTATATATGCACGAACATATATATACCAATATACCAGGCCCGCACCCAGGATTTTGAAAAGGGGGTCCAAGGTAAAACGCAACGGGAAGTCTGTGGGGCGGAGCCCCCCAGAAGTTGAAGAATTTTTGCCCAATAACAGTACATTGAACGTTTATTTCTTGCAAAAAGTGAATTATCGCGCCGACGGCGCGAAAATTTTTTAAAAATGCTATAAGAATAGCAAAAATTTTCCATTTTGTCATCCCAAAAGGCAGGCCCGCACCCAGGATTTTGAAAAGGGGGGAGGGTCCAAGGTAAAACGCAACGGGGGGTCTGGGGAGAAGTTGAAGAATTTTTGCATTTTTGCCAAAAAAATGAGAATTGGACGTTAAATTCTTGCAAAAAGTTTTTAAAAATAGCTGTTTTTGCCATAAAAACAGCAAAACTTTTCCATTTTGTCATCCCAAAAGGGGGGTCTAGACCCCTTGAACCCCCTCCCCCCCTGGGTGCGGCCTTGCCAAAAGGGGTGAGGGTCTAGACCCCTTGAACCCCCCCCCCCTGGGTGCGGCCTTGCAATATATATACGTTTGCTAAGAGTTAGATATAGGTTTGAAACCTTTATATATAATACCTTTACACATTTTTGTGTTTCAGCAATTCTTTGACGATGCCATGCATCAGTCGACCATTCTGATTGTGGCAGAGTTTGTGGATCCGGACTGTGAGAGATGTGAAGAATTTGCTCCTTATGTCCAGGTTTGTTTTTAGCCATCGTATCGCAGTTGAGACCGGCCAGATTCTGCCAAGTTAGCCCTTGCGTACGTACGTAGATACGCAGTGTTGGGCGCTCCATATCCGGTTAATATTCTATTTGAGAAATTCCAGATATATCCGGTCTATGTACATTTCAGACACAGTATATAATTTATATTAGGGATGCACCGGGGCCTGGCAGGCCCCGGCCCCGGTGGTCAGGCCCCGTTTGTTTTCCAGCCGCTGTGAATGAAAACAACGATGGTAACGTTTGTATATCAAAAATTATTGCAAAATTTAAATTTTCAAGAAATTTTGAAAATTTTCTATTTGGACCCCCAATTTCCAGGCCCTGCCCCGGTAATGGCGGCCCCGGTGCATCTCCAATTTATATCCGATTTGAGAAATTCCAGATATCCGTACATTTCAGTCACAGTATATATATTGTATATAATTAAAAAATTAGCAAATTTTTGACAAAAATTTCAAACTTTTCAAAAACGTTTTCAAATCTTTTTCTGAAAACGTGTTTGAAACCAGGGCTGTAGCTTGGAAATGTGATGACAAGCAACCACTAGTGATAGGTGAAAGCTGGCATGCTAAAGTTCATTGTTAAAGAGTGGGCTCGACTGCGGTCTTGAAAGTTGTGCTGTTATCTGAGTCTTCTTATCTCTCTCTCCGTTAGCACCTACGTACTGTCTTCCTAGATGCTGTATGCTTCATATGGTTTGGTTTGCCCCTGGAGATCTCCGTCCTGCCACAGGACAAGTTGTGCCGCCGGTGCTCATCCCCGTATTCTCAGCCGTAGAGCCAGGAGTGTCACCTCAAATGATGACTGCATCTGTGGAAGGGACTAATTCAGCACAGACTCCGGTTACCCTCCCACCGTAGTGGTACCCATTTACCGACCAGTTAAGGACGGACAGCTGGGTTGGCTAGAGTCGAGAAAGCTTTGTGGTCCCTGGGAATTGAACCACCGTGAGCTCGGATAGTCTGACAGGCGCCATAGATAGACCACTCGGCCATCTCGACTCACTTAAATAGGCCTGCTTATAATTTACAGTTTCTAAAAATTACCGGCGAAGCTAAGCCCAGTAATTTTTTGAAAATTTGCCCTTAACGTTCCTATTTGTCCGGTTACTTTCGGGTTCTTTGTTGGTGGGGGAAGGCTGGAATCTGTGGTGGCTGTCGGTGGCAGGCTGCCGCACCCTCTCCTACCGTAGGAAAAATCCAGGGTTTGAGGTCCGGCCCACATCCCGCCCCCAGGATCCGCTTTTTTTGCAAGTTTTTTTTGGCGCGGTATTGTATTGAAAAAGCACTTGCTTATATCTGTATATATTTATTTCTGGTACCCTTTTCATTCATTGTGAGACTGGGTTTATTCGATTCGTATG
>JASAND010024298.1:0-34080 GCA_030248195.1 Trissonchulus latispiculum
TGACATGTGATAGCTCACCGGTCCTCATCAGGTGCATGAGACCAACCTTGTGAAGTTTGTCTTAGGATTCCTGTATTAGGCAGGAAATTGGAAATTTTTATCAATTTATGGAACAATTTTAAATTTCTTTTAAACCCACTTCATCTTAGTTTGGGGACAACTGGTAACGACTGTACCTTCCAAAGCCTTACCCAAGAAGGCAGCTGTAGGTCGGGAAATAGTGGAGATGGAGCTTCCCGATCAGCGGAGAGGGAGCGGATGATCCCACCATGAAGCGATCTAAGCAAATCCTTTGGATTAGAGGTCTCACTTGTCTACAAACTCAGATCAACGACAACAACAACAACAAAAGCAGGAACAACAAAACAGGAACAACAAAGACAACACATCCTGACTGAAATGGGATACGGAAATACTGCTTTTTCCAAGTTAGGATTTCATCCCCCCTTACTCGCCAGGGGTTACCAGGCGAGTGGTAAGAATCAAACCAAAGTAATAATAACTTAGTTTGTCTTTTTATTTAATTTGAAATTAAACCTGAATCTTAAATGGATTCAGTTTATGACGCAAACTCGCACCTCAGGCTGACCAGAGGGGAGAATGTACCCTCTGCATTCATGTCGGCCGCAATCACGGAACTTTGGATCCTAAGGGTCTGATAAAAGAAAATTCTTTTAAAAATTGTTTGAAACTGTATACAACTTTAATCAAACTGGATCTGTTGTCAGCTGATAACAGTCAACCATCTATGATAGGCTTGGTACGGCTGTGCCAATAGTTCCCCCCCAATAGTTGTATGGTTGTTATCCGAGTTTTTCAAGGAGTTGGCCGTCCAGGGGGGAAACCCCTTGAATGGAGCTGACGGGTGGTCATGATGCGATCGAAGTATTGTGATTACTTCTGCTCCGGCAGTAGCTTTGCCGCCGCCTCGGGTAATTGCTTATGCAATTATTCAACGCCAAACCGTGGACCCTGAGCAAATTTGGTTTGGCGTTACCCCTCGAAATTGGTGTGAATGTGTATAAATGTGTGTTTGTTGTGAATGCTTGCGGATCTGAGGGATATGAGTGTGATAAACAGTGTGAATGAGTACCTATTTCGATATCGAAGTAATATGCAAATTAGGTAGTTAATCTAGACCAGGGTCACGGGGATCCCCAGGATAAGCTGGTATTACCAGGTGGTCCTCGATTCGTCCACGTACTAGGTATACCCGCAAGAAGGGAGTGGACGAATCGCAAATAAAGGACTTCGTGCTGGTCTGTTTTATCTGTTTAGAGCCGAATTTTGTCCCAAAATCTGTAACATAAATTAGTTAGGTCTGTCCATTGTCTCGTATTAATTATATGTGTTCATTAGCTAGATCTGTGCCAGTAGATCCATCTCGAGCTAGTAATCCTCGCAGTGCATCACAAAATAACTCATACGTTTGTAATAGCCTTTTTTTAGCATAAAAGGCAAAAGTCAGCTTTAACCAAATTGCAAGAATTATGTTGAAGTTATTATTCTTGCCCTCACTTGTTCTCATTAACAGGACAACTAATCTGGCTGTAGTTTGTATTTTTTTGCAAAGTATATCGTTTCTACAGCTCAGACAAGTAACTCCAAAGAGTAAACGTTTTCTATCGAAAATACTACGCCAAATCTGACTGTAAGCATCAAATTATACTCGTTAATCAATGCAAGCAAGCAATTATGGGATTTAATGGCACACATGGTGAATATCTTTACGTAAGCATCAAATAAACCTAAAATCACATAAATAATAGTTAGTTAGGATTTAATATTGTGTAATTACGTAAGAATTGAGGATTGTGACGAAACCATCTTCTAATAAGCCTAAAAGGAATAATCTCGCAAATATGCGTTTCTACTCTTGTAAACTCGTTATACAGGAAACAGGTGCTTTCCTGTCGCGAATCTTACGCCTAAAATCTAATTATGCGCAGACCGAATATGATTGCAAAGAATATATGTTGAATCGGCGATTTCCGGCATCCCAATGCAGGAAATCGCCCAAGAAACTCATATTCGGCGAAATCTATCTATTTTAAGCTAACAGCGCATAATTAGTCACATTTTTTGTCTTGCAAAAGTGGTCAAAGTACACTAATTCCAGTTTTTAATAAAATCTTAACCAGAATTAACCAAAGCCTCAATTTTCGTCTTTGAAAGCCTTAAAAGTGAGTAATAGTTGCTGGGTTTGATTCCCGCACTTGTATTCTGAACTAATGGGTTTTAACCCATTTGATTCAGGTTCGCCGTGATCCTGTCCTGCCAGATCATTGTCAGTGGAGCCTGATCCAGTGGAACACTATTGAGATTGACCGGAGCCTGTGATTTAGTAGCCTGATCCAGTATTGATTGATAGATTGATTGATTTGACCTGATTTCCGTTGGCGTAGTTCAGTACTTTAGAAGGTACATTGAGATTGGAATTCTGAAGATAGTAGTCTGAGGCAGAGACACTTGATCCGACAACCTGATCTATACTGGGAAAACCGCCAAAATCAACTGAACTGTTCATCTGTAGTTACTAACCTAAAACATCAGTTACTTTCGACATCAGCCTAAAACTTATCTTTAAACTTTGTCTAAAAATGTGTCAGAAGCTTATCTCTATCCTATCCTGTTCAGGAACCGCTGTTCCTGCCCTGTCTCTGGTTTAGACCACTATAAGTGGATAGAAATAAATCCAAGGAAGAGGATCTAGTGAAGAAACTTAATTTAAAGCCCTTTTAATTTAACTTATAACTATACTTGAAGCCATCTCCCGGTATCACCCCGCCTGGTCCGACCCCTTTTACTGTTTACTATCCAAACTTCCCTAACCACTCGTGAGGTTGCAGGTGTAACCTGACGGGATCACCCAACTCCATAGACCGGAATTGTAATATCCGACACTCTGTTAATTTTAGCTAATTATCTGTTACATTGATAACAACCTGTGTTGTAGTTTCTCTGTAAAAGACTAATAGAGAGAGAGTATATTTGAGTTTAAACACGTCACGCAACACACCTAACGTGCCCAGTCATAATACCTGAAGAAGAGGACTAATAATTAGTCTTAAATTAGTCATTGGCCGGTCAGACCTTAATCTGGTTAAGTTATATTTTGGTAATCTCTCATCCCCTAAAATAACCCTTCCCAACCAAGGGCTGGCAACTCTGGTAAATTGAGTAACCCGTAATCCTGTGAATACTGTAATTCTATTTGCTGTTAATAATTGTCTTGAAACCATTCTGTCCCTTTAATTGTAATCATATCAATCTTGGATAATAAATTAACCTTGTTGCGTGCAATTGTTAGTCTACATTTCAGCTGCTGAAAAGAGATCCAGGTGAGATCTCCCAGGGATAATAATAAAGGTAATTTGCTCAGATCCAATTAAGTTGGATCTTTATCTCAAGTCGAAGACTAATTGTCTGATCTTAGTTTTAACCTGTTGCGTCAAAGCGATCCTATCCATACTCCTGGTGCGATTGGATAGTGCCGAACCCCTCTGAACTAAACGAACTCACAATAGTACCCCTAACAGGTTAGCTGTAGAGATCCCCGATTTTTGGAAAACCACCTTTCGGGAATCTGGTACATGGAAGTTTGTCTACCTTAGGCAAACGCGCTAACCTTCCGTGTAAGCGAACTTTCAACCTAAGCGACCCCACTTTCGAAATCAAATTAAATTGTTCAAGTTTTTCCATTCTAATCTCACTCAGTTCATTACACATTTTGACACAGTAAGTTCCCCAGAGCCAGAAGAACTGTTTATCGTCCAACCTCGTCATAAGAGTAACGAAATAACTGAGACTTTGGCATATAAAGTGCGCAACTTTTCTTGCTACACAGTGGTAGACGCGAAATGATGAAGATATTCTCATAACCAAATAAAGCTAGCCTGGTGTTGGTCAACTCGAGCCTAACGGTCCGCCGTAGGGTGCCTGCGTTTGGTTCTCTAATGCTTCCCAAAACAGTAATCTAGGGGACAGTTCATCGTCGTCGTTAGCGGCGTCCACGTCCTCGTCCAGCACACGTCTTAGCAAGGCGGACCACAAGGGAAGTCCAAAATGGGCAATAAAATGGGTCCACCCGCTCGGGAGCATAATTTAAGGACAAGAGGTATCTAGCTCCGACATGACCAAAGATAGAAACAGAAAGGGAAAGGGGACAGTTCATATGTTTTACTGCACCCGCAGCTCAGTATCAGTTGTAGTTCACTGCTAAACCCTGAAAATCTGAACCGTTCTCACGCTCAATCAATCCTATCCTATCCTAACCTAATGAGCTTATTTAATAGCTCCACTAGTCACTGCACGCACGTCAACCAAGCAAACGGGTCAGAATGGAACCCGTTCACAATCTAGCAAGACCGAGGAGCGGTATACGGACTATAGCTTCTTAGTTCTTTAAGTTCGGTCTCACTATAAGCAGTATGTAGGGGTAATTTTTTTTCAGTTTTTGCTTTAAATCGTATATTCAGTGAGATATTGACTTTTAAAGTTTTCAAATATTCACTGAAAACTGCATAAATAAAAAAAAAAAAAAAAAAAAAAAAATGAATAAATTTCCCTGCGCTAGGTTTTACACATTTGTACACAATTTGAGCTAATTTCACTCAGCTGTTAATGAGTGACACCGTTTTGAAAACTTCAGTTTATCCCTGTTAGTGTAAGTCGCAAGCCAATCACGGATTATTCAAATTCTATATATTGAGAGCATTTTAATGTGGTGATTCAATTTCGTCACATAAAGTTTGCACCACTATTACTCATTCACTACTTGGAGTTAAGAAGCCATTTCTATATCAAAATGTAGTTTGCATTTTCTCTTTTTAATGCATGCCACGAAACTAATGATGCTTTTTTAAATATTATTAACACATTTTAGAAGAAGTATAATTTTCCAGAATTTTTGCAGACTCAAGGAAATTTTTTTCGAGAGGCATCGGCCATATCATTCGATTCCACCATCAAATAGCTGTGATCGATTTTTTAGTTATTGTGAAATCGCTCTTCGTTATAGAGAAATAAGCTGAAATGTGTGCGTAACCTGTATTTTGCCTACTTTTTCCAAATTTGTCAAGCGATTACTATAGGCTAGAAAGCAGCAATCGGGGCAACTAAAAATCGTCCCTGGGTATTTTTCTGCAGAACACAGGTGTTCAGTAGCAGCCCTCCAGCTTGTACATGGTGAATGCTCCACAATCTTTGGAAAAAAATTGGTCAAGTTTTTGCAAAAATCCACATTTTTATGATAGCAGTCTACAGGGATAGCAGTTGGAAGACGATCATGCGTCGGATGACTTAATCCTGTGAGACCTTCGGATCGACGCCCTTAGTTTGATTTTACGGCTTGCGTAGTTCTAGAAATGTTGGATTATCTGATTTCTGCAAAAATGACAAGTTTTCTACGCCAAAACAAGAAAATTGGCTATATCTCACGTTAGAGAAAACGATAGAAACTGTTTTTAAAAAGCAAAAATGTGAAGCTCATTGATTGTTGTCGAATGAAGTCATAACTGTATAGCAGCTGCCAAACGTTCAGAAATTGAAAAAAACCACTCTAACCGGAAATCTCGAATTTTTGAATCGGGATGAGGGGGAGGGTGTTAGAACGCTAAAAGAACTTATTTCGGAAAGTTTCGTCAGAGTCCATCTTCATTTACGCCGCCAACCAAAAATATGTGCCCAAAAAAGGAATCACAACCTTAAAAGAAACAAGTTGTAATGGAATTAGTAAAGCCTAAGGCTGAAATCTGTTAAAATGGTCGAAAAAATGGTTAAAATTAGTAAATCAGCGAAGATGAACTCTTATGCCATGAATTTGTGGAGAAGATCAACCTGTCATCAACATGGAATATAGCTATTTAATGATGTCCAAAGCATTAATTGTATAAATTGTTCTGTATAGTTGCCATTTGCGAGTTGTCTAGTACTGAAAATTATGGGAAAATCTTTTTAGATAGGGTCCGAGGTTTGCACTCAACTCGGGCAGAAATCCTAGTTTTAATTATGGTTCTATTTGTAATTCGATTTAAGTAATGTTTAATCTACTAACAAAAATACTCTAGAAGTAGTGTAAGAAGGTAAATTTGAATTAATCCCCTCGATAAACTGGTAAGTGTCATCAATTCGATCCAATGTAGATAAAGAAAATTATAGTGAGTTGTTACTCCCCACGAAGAGAAATATTGACATTTTGACCAATCTTCAGCATATCATCGAGTTGTCACTCATAAACGGAATCAAGAATGAACTTTTCACCACCTTATGCGTTTACTATTGACTGAACATGAATTTATAAAAGAAAAAACATCAACCAATAATATGGAGTTTATGTATCTAGCAGGTCGGTAAGTGGTCGGGGAGTTTTTCATAAAACGAAGAATTGCACCAAAAGATAACAAATATTTGAAGATGGTTCAAATCTATTAAATAGCTAAGTACGTAATTAGATAGGCTTTAATAGTGATAATTAGTGTTAATTAACTAATATTTAGTGAAATTTCGTAATTTTGGTCCGAAACATGACTTGGGCTCATAAGGAAAGGGGAATTTGATATTATTGATTCCAAAATATCCAAACCCACTTTCAACTCCCAAAATTAAGAAAGTTATAAGTAAAAATGTCTTTTAACAAGATTACTTTTTTTTTTTTTTTTTTTAACACTCCAAAAGGAGCGTTCCAAAAAAGGTTTTTGTTTTGGTTAGACTTTTGTCAAACAAAAACCCCGCTAAACTCTTTCTCTCCATTCCTATAAAGCCTTTTTCTTCTAGGGTCCAACAGTTGTCTTCCCCTTGAACTGCCAGGCTGAAGACAAAGCCAACAAGAAGGGAAATGAAATTTAACGTGTAGTTTCAGCCCAAGTCATGACAAGAAGGGGGCCGTTGCCCTTTATTAATAATAAAATCACAACAAAAAGTAGGTAGATGGGTGTACGTACGTAGGTATCATATACATAACCCAATTTATAGTTCCTTGAAAATTATGTAATTTGCTAAACAATTAGTTAAAGTTCTGTGGGGCCATAAAATTGTCCCTTTGGTTGCGTTTATGTGTTAGAGAGAGGGGAGCAAAATTTGCTAAAATTCAGGACCCGAAATATTATAAAAAAATGTCAAATTAGAGATAAAGAATTTTAAAATTTTTTGACTTTTGACCTCAGTGGCCAGCTGGCTCGTGCTCGCCGCTGCGGCCCAAGCGATATGGCAAGTTTCTAGAAAGTTCTAGAATTTAGAAGCTTTGCCTTTAAAGTCAAAGCAAAAGTCCGCCCCCGAACTCACTAATGACCTGTCACCGGCTAGTCAGCAAAACTGTCAGCTCGGTCCCAAAATTTGCCTAATCAGTGTTCGTTTGAGCGTAACCGAGAGCGGTTTCACCTCCCTTATAGTGCGTTCTCCAGTGCAATTGTCATTGCATGGGGAATCAAGCGCACTCTCCCTGGTTAGGCCAAAATTAGGACTTTTCTGGCCTTCGGGCCAGAAAAGAAATTGAGAAAACAACAACGAACACTCACCATTTAGGGCCATATGGGTTTGTTATACTCGGCCAGAAATCACAACCAGGAAGAAAAGAAGCCTAGGATTTACCGGCCATTTTGGCCATGTTCTATACATATTGAGGCCTTTTTGGCCATTTTTATAGTGTGATTTTTGAGGCCTTTGGGCCAATTTTCTATGTTTTTACGAGGACAATGGGCCATTTTTTCAAGCATCTTTTTGGGCCGCCGAGCCCCGTTTTTATCAGTATTTTGGGCCCAAGGCCAGTAATTATTTCTCTAGCATGCGTGGGCCTTTGAGCCATTTTTCAGTTCTTTTAATTTAAAATCCTTATACTTATTATTTTATTATTTTAATAATGGGGCAGCTCATGTAAACCCCTCCTGTTCGATGGAGGTCTTGAGAATTGTCCCTACTTTTGTTTTTCTGTTTTTATACCCGACACCCTCTTACTATCGAGGTTTGTTGACCTCCCCCTTCTTTATTTCATTTATTCTTACTATTTTCATTCGTTCTTTTCGATCAAGCAATGACCAGCAATTTTTACTCTTTTTGTAAGGCCCGTTTGGCCAGTAATTTGGGGTTTCAAAGTAGATTTCGGAATTAATAAGTGGGGACCCACTCCTAAGTTTGAGTTAGAGGTCCCTTTGCTACGACCCCTAGAATATTAAGTTAGTAATAGGAATGTATGCCCCACAGCCGGCAACTAGGAGTTGCCGGCCATATTGTTGCGCCACGGCTTTGTCAAGCCTCAAAAATCATTGTCTGTATTTTGTTTTATTTCAGCGTCAGGTCGGTGTCTAAATTAATAGGCGTTCTAAAAGTGAAACTAACTTTTAAATCAGCTTTTAAACAACTAGTCAACCTTTTAATTATTAATTGTCAAGCGTTTCCAGGGGGAATGACCGGCCTCCCAGTAGTTGGTTTAATTATTGTTAGTAGTTTTTGGTTTTGTAACGATTGCTTAGCAATCATTACTCACGTGGCTTTCTGAAACTTCAAACTTTTACTCCAAAAATATTACAAATTTCTCAAACCTTTTAATTATTAATTATCAAGCGTTTCCAGGGGGAATGACCGGCCTCCCCAGTAGTTGGTTTAATTATTGTTAGTAGTTTTGGTTTTGTAATGATTGCTTAGCAATCATTACTCACGTGGCTTTCTGAAACTTCAAACTTTTACTCCAAAATATTACAAATTTCTCAAAGTTCTGCGCTATAAGCCGAGATGTAAAACCCTAAAACTCGCACCATAATCGCAACCTAAATTTTTGTAAAGTAGCAGTTAATATTATTTAGATTTGGTTGAAACAATAGCTAGGACGTCAGAATAGTTAGTATATTTAGAATTAGGTTTTGTTAGAATTATTCTTATAATTACGTTTGTAGTTAGGAAAGTTAGGCAGTAGTTAGTTAAGAAATCGTATATTTGAGTGTGTGTTTGTACGAATAACTGTGTGTATGATAGTTCCTGCAACTTCGTTTGTATGGGGGTAACTCACGTAGACTCCTTCTGTCTGACGAGGGTTGTGAGCTCTGCCAGGAATGAGTAATGCTCAGGTAACAAGCAGGAAAAAAAGTATATTTGTGGTTCATGTAAGTAAATATATTCGAGGTTAGTATGGGTGTATTCTAGTCTGAATGAAGCACAAATGTGGTATGAATGTAGCATAACTGTTTTTAGTTGACGGTTTAAGTGTCCGCATAAGTGTTGTGTAAGTTTGGTATAAATAGTCCTTAATTGGCAATATCAATATGTGTTAATGTGCTGTATGAACTTTGTTTAGCTAAGAAATAGGATTATGTAATTAAGTATTACATAGGTTATCTGTGATGTGGTAGTGTATATGTGATTGTTGCAAGTTTCTGAGGTACAACTGATAATAATAATTAGGAAGGTGACAGTGTAAATGTGGGATAACTGACTGTACTTATGGCATATGTGAAACACCGAAATTACACCAAGATTCACGTAGTACGCAGGAAAATAATGCCAGATAACGTAGTTTTAGCGGATAAACCTTGTAAGCACATCTGGAAGCCTGCGAGTGCATGACTAGGTGGGTAATCTAGGTTTAGGTCCTGAATGGCAAATATGCAAATGAGGTTTAGACTGTGGATCTAGGGTCACGGGGATCCAATATTAGGTTTTTATCGGTCTGAAAAGAGATGCCCTCGATTCGTCCGCGTAGGCCACTCTTTGTTAAGAGTGCGGACTAATCGCATGAAGGAAATCTCTTCAGCAATTGAATTTTTGTGCAAAATTAATACATTGTCTGCTCAAAAACTATTAGTTTCACAATTTCGCACAAAATTTGTAAGAATAGTACGTAAGATCAATAATGGAGGTAGTCCTTAGTTGTTAGTATCGTTTCTTTTAGTTTGAGATCAATACACACTGTTATTGCTATTTTTGGTCAAATTAACCATATTCAACACATATATTTCGTTCATAATAATGACCGATGTCGTCTCTTTTAGTTCGAAATTGGTGTCAAGTTTCGTTAGTAATAATGACCGCAAGGACGGTCTGACACCATCTCATGTCAGTACCTGTGTTTAAAAGCAAACCTAGCGAAATTCTGTTATACAATGTTTGGCAAGAGTAAAAGATCAACCTTGCTCAGCTGATAACTTACAAACTTAGTTTACAATGACTGTTCTGAAATGGCAATAATGAATAACAGCAAAACAGTAGTTTTAACTGACATTAAATAGTAATCAACAATGTACCTGAAATAAATAAGATAGCAATCAGTTGCGCAGGTATTATGAATAGTTACTGGAACCATCTTCCAATGAATGCGAAATTAACAAAAGTTCTTTAATTTAATCAGTTTCCAAAGGCCGATACTCCTTGAAGCGGGAAGTTGTTACATTCCCCATTTAGGACTCAGGAAATTGGAGGTTCTAAACCTGACTACCGTATTTTTATCAAATCGGCGTGATAACTCTCTTTTCTAATTAATTAATGTCTGTTACAAGCAGGAAGTTGTCACCTTCCTCGTTCGGACCTAGAAAACGAAAGGTCCTAGATTCGATTACGCCTAAACAAATTAACATTACGCGTTTTAAGACAAATAAATATCTGTCTGGTTCACAAAAGGTTTATGAAAGTCCCAATTCAACGTTTCTGGAGTTGAACTGTGCAGAAGCAAGTTATGCAAGATGTGATCGAGGTGAAAACTACAAAGTTTCTTGCCACCAATAGTGCAAGAAATTGTCCGAAAATGACGTAATTTACCCCAAAATTAACCCTAACGCTGTGATATTACTGAAATAGTTAAAACTGTGGTATTTTCACCAAAATATCAAGTTTTTCGCAGTAAACTCAAGGTTAAAGTCTAATACATGTTCAGAAAGACAAAAATGTGAGTAATGGTTGCTGGGTTTAAATCCCGCACCTATAATTTGTACTAATGGGTTTTAACCCATTTGATTGAGGTGCGGAGAAGTACTGTCCTGCTCAACCTGTTGCCTGAATCTCAGTCAAATTGGACCGAAGTATCGATTTAGTAACGATCTGTACTTAGTGAGATTATTCGTCCGGAAGTAGGACACAGTGATTTGGGAATTTGTATTGAACTTTGCTCGTTTGGAATCAGATCGGAAGTGCATTGTCAGCTGAGTATTCTGGATAGACAGATACATAAGAGACAGTCTGGAACATTGCACCGGATCAATTGTGGGACCTAGAACCTGTGATATGCTTGTTATTGGAAATCTGAATCTTTAATCGTACTAAATTAACTCTTATCAATTCTGTTCAAAAATGAGTTTTATCACTTCGTCTTTTCTTACCAAATTGGGGGTTGTTATCCTCCTGTCTCTGGCTTAGGTCACCCAATTTGTTAGCAGTCGTCGGAAGTAGAAGATTTAAAGAAGAGATTAAATTAGAAACCTGTACTAACACCCATAACAGTATTCCAGGAAACCTCCAACCGGACCGACCCTTGTATTGTCCCCCGAGGTGATCGAACAGCATCCGAAAGTGTTTTATTGTTACTGGCATTTCGAGCTCACCCATAGACCGGAATCTTGTACTACTAACCCTTTTAACTAGTTAATTTAATTTTTTTTATGATCTTGTTATTAGCTTTATATTTGTCCTGGCGTTTCTTTGACCCAAAAGTGGTCAAATTTAGTATCAAATGAAAGCCCTAAGTGAGCTGAGCAACTTTTGTCATAGAATTGCATGCTCAAAGTGGCTGTAGAGTGCTGTGGTGGGGTGGGGTGGGGACTTAGGCGATTTTGGGTCAAAGCTAAAATTTTTCAAAAGTGGTCAAATTTGGTATCAAATGAAAGCCCTACGCGAGCTGAGCAACTTTTGTCATAGAACTGCATGCTCAAAGTGGCTGTAGAGTGCTGTGGTGGGGTGGGGTGGGGTCGTGGGGACTTAGATGATTTTGGGTCAAAACTAAAATTTTCCAAAAGTGGTCAAATTTGGTATATATATGTAATATCAAATGAAAGCCCTAAGCGGGCTGAGCAACTTTTGTCATAGAGCTGCGTACCCAAAGTGGCTGTAGAGTGTAAGCGGTACGAGCTGTGGTTGGCTTGCTTGCTACTGTTGAAAGATATCTATACATATTATGTACCTTCAGGAGCATATAAAATAATAGAAAACAAGAACAAAAAGTGCTCCTTCGTCGCATGTAAAATACATATGAGTCTTCTTAGGCAGGTTGTACATAAGCAAAAACTAGCTTGTAAAATACATATGAGTTCCGTAGGGAGGTTGTAAATTAAGGAAAACAAGTTGCAACCGCTTAACATATGAGCCTGTCCTACAACGAGGCTCATATTGGCGTCACAGTGCATTCCACATTAAAGCCTCATTAAAGAACCTCAGCTTCATCCACATTACGGAAAAAATGAATAGACGTTGTGGCCCAGAAGAAATGGACTGAAGTGAATTACGACTGCTCAAGCTGAACTGTATATACATGCACGCTGTGGTACACGGTACACCTAATGCATTCTCGAAACACTTTCACATTTACACACGCAGAATGCCCACTTGGCTATGAGTCAGAGCGCCTCATGGCGTACCGTATTGAGCATATGCACACTATAATGACTGATCAACAAGCTATGTGAAGGACAATTTGTAATGAAATGCTTTATGCAGTATGTATTTATATAAAAGTAAAATATATATCTGCAAATTATTCGTATTATGACATACGCCAATATGAGCCTCGTTGTAGGACAGGCTCATATGTTAAGCGGTTGCAACTTGTTTTCCTTAATTTACAACCTCCCTACGGAACTCATATGTATTTTACAAGCTAGTTTTTGCTTATGTACAACCTGCCTAAGAAGACTCATATGTATTTTACATGCGACGAAGGAGCACTTTTTGTTCTTGTATTATAATACGTAGGTTTTGAAGTAAAAAATAAAAGGTTTGACTAGAGTTATATATATAAAAATGTGAATCAAAAGTTTTGAAAGAAAGAAATTTAAGTGAAGTTAAGTTTAAAAAGAAATTTTTATTCGTCGTGAAAAATCAGTAATGGAAAGCTCTAAAAAGAACCACTGCGACTATATATCTGGCATTTTTTAGGGGTTTGAAGGGGGGGGGGGGGCTTTGCCTTGTATTACATTTTTTGCCTTATATATATACGTATGTATTGTACGTAACAATTGCAGTGATTTTAAACAATTTTCAGCGAGTTTTAGGAAATGTTTGAAAAATCGCTAAAATTTGTTTAAACAGTGGCATTGTTGGTAAAAGTCACGTCTACTCTCTTCAGAGTCCTCAGAAGCTGTTGAAATTTTTTACAATAAAATCTGTCTTCAAATCCTTAATTGTTTGCATGTTGAACAACCGCGAAATGTTTAAAAATATCATAATTTTTCTCCATTTCAAGCTGTTTTCTTCATCAACACTGCACTTCATATGCTGCTACGAAGAATAAAATTCGCGCTGCAGGCTTAAAATATTTTGGTTTTTCCCCTTTTTCTTATTCTTGTCCTTAATTTTTTCAAACTTCGAATAACGACGAGGGCAGTGTCTACTGTGTATTTCTCCACTTCCCGGATTAAATGCGATGTGCTTTCGGTTATGTTTACTGTTTAGACCGTCAACAATCAACCAGAAGTACTGCGAGAGGGCGAAAGGATAAAGTACTTTGTCTATACAGTATATATATATCATAGGGGTCGCGGTAGCGACCCCTATAATATGAGTCAAAACGCCCCAATGACAGCCTTCAGAGGCGCTGCGCAGGGGCTGCGCAGATCCTGCGCAAATTTTGTGCGCAAAAGAAAGTCCGTGTCGAGTTTAGTATAATTGGAAAATTTCATCCCCCTTGCACTTACCGTTAAAAAGTTGCACCCGCCGGCAGTTATGCCGGCGATGTTTTTTTTTCCCAGTGTCTCCGTTTTACCCTCGTGGCTCCGTATGTCACCATTTTGTAGCCTCTTTCACAGAATGTAGCGAAGGGAAGACGCCTATTGCGGTATATCATCAATATATATAGGTTATTGACTTTCGATACATGTAGTCGCCGCCGCGCCACAGTGCGCCGCAGCGCCACAGTGGCGCCACAAAGTCGGCTCAGAACGTCGAAATGGCCAAAAGTATGCCTGGGATTAGCTTCTTTTCAGCTCTTTGTGCAAATACAGACCAGACAAGTTATATCTGGTTGATAAGGACATATATCCGGATTATGACGTTTGAAGTCGAATTTTTGATATGTTGCGCCACGGCGCCACAGTGACCCGCCAAATTTGGTGAATGTTGGGTCCGACTTTGAACTTAGTTTTTTCGCTTATTTTTCAAGATAGATTTCTCAAATCGTGCATATAAAGGTTTTTGGGGACGGATAATCCATTCCCGTCATCAGTTTTGCTGCCCGATTCACACAATTTGCTGGGCTGGTTCCACTTGACCGTCTGAGGGGTCAGGTCGGTAACCGCTTCTGGGAGGTCCATAGTAGGCTTTACTTGGCCTCTCAAAACTTTGTCTATAGGGGTCTTCTGGTGCGCCCAGCTCATTCCCGGTCTTCGTTTTGCCGTCCGACCCACCCATCTTGCTGGGCTGGTTCCAATTTGCCGTCTGGAGGGTCCGGTCAGTACCGACTTCCGGGAACACCATATAGGACTGTACTTAGCCTCTCAAAACTTTGTCTATAGGGGTTTTCTGGTGTGCCCAGCTCATTCCGGGCCTTCCGTTTTGCCGTCCGACCCACCCATCTTGCTGGGATGGTTCCAATTTGGTCAGTACCGACTTCCGGGAACACCATATACCATGTACTTAGCCTTTCAAAACTTTGTCTATAGGGGTTTCTGGTGTGCCCAGCTCATTCACGGCCTCCGTTTTGCCGTCCGACCCACCCATCTTGCTGGGCTGGTTCCAATTTGCCGTCTGGAGGGTCCGGTCAGTACCGACTTCCGGGAACACCATATAGGACTGTACTTAGCCTCTCAAAACTTTGTCTGTAAGGGTTTTCTGGTGTGCCCAGCTCATTCCCGGTGTCCGTTTTGCTCTACTATCCACTCATTTTGCTGGACGGGTTCCACTTGACCGTCTGGGGGCCAGGTCGGGTTGGGCCGAAAATGAAAATTTTCAAAAGTGGTCAAATTTAGTACCAAATGAAAGCCCCAAGTGAGCTGAGCAACTTTTCTCATAAAAGTATGCTCAAAGTGGCTGTAGAGTGCTGTGCTAGGGTAGAGGTCTGGGCTTATTCTAGGGATTTTATCTTGGGGGGGGCTTCTTGGGGACCCCCCAAAGGTCCGAGGGGCAAGGAATTTTTGGGGGGGGGCGAAAGCTTTTCGAAAAATATGCTAAAAATAGCGCTGTTTTTCTGGCATATACTATAAAAGTTGATTTTTATAGCAAAAATAAACAGATTTAGTGTTGAAAAGGGCAAAAACTGAGTAAAACTGTCCGGCGAAGCCGGAAAATTTTTGAAAATTTGGCCTTCTGAGCGATTTTTTCAGGGCAAAATTTGGTACCAAAAGGGGCACCCACTTTTTTTGGGGGGGGGGACGATTTTGGGGGGGAAGGGTGTTTATGGGGGGCCCCCACCCTCCCCCCCCCCACTAGAATAAGCCCAGGAGGTGGGGTCTTACGCGATTTTGGGTCAAAAATGAAAATTTTAAAACGTGGTCAAATTTGGTACCAAATGAAAGCCCCAAGTGAGCTGAGCAACTTTTCTCATAAAAGTGCTTGCTCAAAGTGGCTGTAGAGTGCTGTGCTGCTGGGGTGGACGTGGGGTCTTTAGGCGATTTTGGGTCGAAAATGAAAATTTTCAAAAGTGGTCAAATTTGGTACCAAATGAAAGCCTCAAGTGAGCTGAGCAACTTTTCTCATAAAAGTGCATGCTCAAAGTGGCTGTGCTGGGGTATGGGTGGGGTCTTAGGCGATTTTGAGTCGAAAATTAAAATTTTCAAAAGTGGTCACAAATTTGGTACCAAATGAAAGCCTCAAGTGAGCTGAGCAACTTTTCTCATAAAAGTGCATGCTCAAAGTCGCTGTAGGATGCTGTGCTGGGGCAGGGGTGGGGGGAACTAAACTAAACTTTTATCATAGAACCACTTACCCTAACTTGCTGCGGAGCGTTCTGGTGTGAGGGGTGTCAGGGTGGAACTGAGCCAATTTGCCATAGAACCACACATAAAAGTGCATGCTCAAAGTCTGGCTTTTTCCTACAGAAGGGGGGGGGTGTGGGGCCTCCCCCAAAAATTCGTTCCCCCCCAGACTTGGGTCGCCCCCCCAGGATTCGGGCCTCCCCCCAGAACTCTAAAATGCCCGGAAAAATAGGGTTTTGACGGTAAATTTTGAAAAAATTTTCCGGCTTCTCCGAATTTTTACCCATTTTTAAGCATTTTTTAGCTATTTTAAGCTTAAATTTAAGTTAAAAATAGTTAATTTTTTAGCTTAGCAGCAAAAAATAGCTATTTTTGGACATTTTTTGAAAAAGTTCCCCCCCCCCCCCCAGAAATTTTTGCCTAGGAAAAAGCCAGAAAGTGGCTGTGCTGGGGTATGGGTGGGGTCTTAGGCGATTTTGGGTCGAAAATGAAAATTTTCAAAAGTGGTCACAAATTTGGTACCAAATGAAAGCTTCTAGTGAGCTGAGCAACTTTTCTCATAAAAGTGCATGCTCAAAGTGGCTGTAGAGTGCTGTGCTGGGGCAGGGGTGGGGGGAACTAAACTAAACTTTTATCATAGAACCACTTACCCTAACTTGCTGTGGAGCGTTCTGGTGTGAGGGGTGTCAGGGTGGAACTGAGCCAATTTGCCATAGAACCACACACGTGAGTCAGAGTATTTAATGCATATATAATGCTTAATGATTCTTTAACGCTTTTATGTCAACGACATGTAAAAAGTGGATAAACAAGAAATAAAAATGCTCCTAAAGAGCAAAGAAAGGAATATCAGTCAACATGGAACATGTAAAATGCTAAATATTGTCGGTTGTAAATTAAGAATAAGACAAGCATGTAAAATGCTAATCAGGGGGGGCTAAAATGCTATTTTTACAGGGGGGGACCCCCCCCCCGAAAATGACCTCCCCCCCGAAAATGCCTCCCCCCCGAAATCGCTCCTCCCGGGATTTTTGCTTCCCCCCCGGGATTTTTTGGGTGCCCAAATTTTTGCCAAAAATAGGCAAATTTTCCGGCTTCGCCGGAGATTTTTTGTAAAAATAACTGTTTTTAGTTTAAATCCTGGCATTTTTGAGAACTTTAGCGTTTCACCATGCAAAATACGCCAAAAAATATCATTTTTTGGCTCATTTTTGCAAAAAATCTCCCCCCCCCGAAAACTTCTTCCCCCCCCGGACCCGGGCCCCCCCCCCCGAAAAAAATCCCTAAAAATACCCTGCTAATATGAGTCTGGTGAGGTTGGAAAGTGCAGAAGACAAGTTTGTACACGCACCAATATGAGTGCATCTGCATGCCAAATAGACTCATATTGGCATTAGTAGTTACGTTATCACTTACGTAATGTCGGCAAGACGAGACAGGATAGTTTTAGGGTGGAGGACACGATGCTCACACAGGTTACGTACTTATGTCACGAAAGTTAACGTCAGCCTTAACTTTGAGTCTCTGAATACATGAGTTATTAAAACAGGTTATATACAGTACGGCTCAGCAGAATCGTTCCACATCGTGACATCGCGAAGTTCGTGAAGTTTCGCGAACTGGACGCGATTTTTGTGAACCTAGGGGAGTGTCGTGTACATGACGGCGAAACCGACCGTTATATATCCGTCGGCGCATTAACAGTTTCCTTTGGGGAAAAGTTGACAATGTTGACCATGGTTGGGATATCCATATGACGTCAAGAATCCTACTTATTTGTTTTGTCTCCTGCGTAGAAACATGTACGTTAGAATTCTGCAATGGACGCATGCATTGTTTCTTATGGCATGCCAATGAGTCTATTTGGCATGCACTCATATTGGTGCTTGTACAAACAAACTTGTCTTCTGCACTTTCCAACCTCATCACCATCATCGGTGTGGCCTGGCGGAGCGAATCCATATAGCCGGACTAGAGACGTCCGGTACCCCTTAGGAAGTCCACAACTCCCCTTGGGGATTCCCAGAGGACAGCCAATCCATTGCTGCAGTCAAGGTGAAACCTCCGGGGATTATCTTTAGCAGGGCACTCCAGGAGCAGATGTTCCAAAGTTTCCTCATCCTGGAGACAGTCTGGGCAGAGGGGGGATGGGTAGAGGGTGGGATTGACCTGGTGTCGGTACTGCGCCAGCAGCAGACACTTCCCAGATCGCAGTTGGGATAGCATAGTTCGTTCCGATTTCAGGAGACCAGCTTCTGATTTAGCCGGAACTGGGCCTTTATCCCGGTAGATGGATTTGGAGCGTGCATGGGAAAGACCTGAATACCACTCCGAGATAGTTTTCCTCCTGGCGACAGCCACAGCTGTGTTGTAGTCGACAGGAACCGCTTCCTGTCGCATTCGGGCACCGTTGCGGGCTAGATGGTCAGCTCGCTCATTGCCGTAGATGCCACAATGGCTGGGCACCCAGACCATGCAGAAGCTGATCCCAAATGACGACAGCCAGTTGAGGGAGGCCCAGATGTCAGATTCGGTTCGCGTGCACATAGTTCTGGGACCTGAAGCAAACCGCTGCACCATAGACAGAGAGTCAGTGCAGATTCTAACGGTTTTGGTGGAGGACCAGCGGGCGTTGGATTGGAGCCAATGTAGGCCCTGCCTAATGGCAAGAACTTCTGCCCGGTAGCTGGAGCAGAAGGATCCAGCTGGATAGGCGAGGTGCCTCCGTCGGCCGGTGGCTGATTCCATGACATAGACACCACATCCGCCTCTTTCTGTCCCTCCAGAGGCAGAACCATCTGTCCATAGGGTATAGTCTGCCGGTGGTAACCTGGTCAAGTATTCCTGTGCAGCTTTCTTCTTCTCCATTGGGGGCGCGTCCTTAGGGCATGTGAGGCGCAGCGAGTCATCGGTAACGAGATGTGCTGATTGTCCCCAGGGAGGCATGGGGGGAAGTCTGCACAGAGGTTCTCTTGGGAGTCTATTTAGTCCGGTGAGTTCAGAGGTTGCCGGCGCCCTGGATCGCCAGCTCGGCTGGGATTTGAGAGTTCGTTGGCGGCCGGCCGGCGGTTGGATTGTCCGGAACTGGTGGCTGTTTTCTGGCTGGCGCTGGTTCTTTTCATACGATTTCGCTGCCAGAAACTGTATCCGGAATTTGAGTGGCATTATCCCTGCTTCCCAGGTTTTTTTTGTGCATATTATTGTGCATATGCACACTTTTTTCCAAAATGCACACTCAAATTTAAAAATGCACACATAAATGCACAGTCAAATTTTGCTTCCGCTAACCACAAAATGCTCTAAAAAATTTCCAAAGTGCTTAAAATATTAAAAAAGCTCTAGCTTTTAGCTGGGGGCTGCCGCCCCCAGACCCCCGCTTCCTTTACTATTTTTCGGTCATGGCATGGCCGCAACAGCCTTACTTCGTTTTATTCTTCTTCACTAAAGCCACTAATTAATTATTGAAATATTTTTGCTGTAGGTTGTAAGTATTCATACGTACATATTATATATACTGTGCGTTCCTTCATCGTCAAAAATAAACGGCTGAAGCCAATTTCTCTTTAACTATTTCTTTGCATTTTCTTCCTCTACAACGGTTTTGTCGCGTACAATGCTAGCTCTCTCATTTCCGTTTATTAATCAGTTAAAACGGTAAGAAATTGTTCATAAAAATTTCTTTCGTGTCCAAAATTCCAAAAAAAATTCTTAGCTTCTGGGGGACTCCGCCCCCCAGACACCCGGCATCGAGTTTCAATCAAATTTCTTCTTTATATGGATATTAGCGGGGCTGAATTACATCAATCCGCAATTTCAGCTCGGAATTTTATCGTTACTTTGAAATTCTTGAATTATATATATACACAATTATATAAGTATATACGTATAATTTGGCAGTAAATTGACAACCCTATCTTGATTTTATGTTCTTCACAATTTTTAGCTTGTATGTATATATAGTTAATAGGTTCACTGCACTGCAGATGTCAAAACCCGACACCTATATATACGTTAATTTGAAAGTTATGCATTTGCGTAAATATCAGTATATATACACGTGTGCTAACCAGTTAAGATCTAAAATCATGATTAAAACATCAACTATATAGAGCGTGGGATTCCAGTTAAAGCCAAAAATAGGTAGAATACAAATTTACGGCCAAAAATATACGTTATAGTGGAAAATAAGCAATTTTTTAAAAATGCACACATTTTTTCCAAAATGCACACTATTTTTTAAAAATGCACAAAAAATGCACACTTGTCCGCGACCAAAAAAACCCTGCTGCTTCCATTTGCAGGGCCTCCAGAGGGGACGCACTGTGGCAACCAGTGATCAGTCGACACGCCCTGTTCTGGATCTTTTCTGCCGTGCAGGTGTGGGTGGAGGCTGCATTGAGGCCCCACACGCCCGCACAGTATTCAAGGGCAGACCGGACGAAAGTGGCGTAGACGGTCCTGAGATCCTCTTTGGTCAGTCCCCAGTCCTTCCCAGACAGGGACGACAGCACGCGCATCCGAGAGGTCAGCTTGGCTTTGAGGTTGGTGACATGCGATCCGAAGTTGAGGAGGCGGTCAAAGGTGACACCCAGAAAGGTGACGGTGTCCCGACAAGGGATCGGTTCTCCGTTGAAATCGAGGCTGAGACGGCGTTTGGCTTCTGCATTGTGTGTAGTGAAGGCCATCGATTCGCATTTTCCCACATTGACCTGCATATGCCACTTCCTGGACCATCTGTGGAGGACATTCAGGGCTGACTGGAGCAGTTCCTGGGCAGCACCCAGGTCTTCATCTTGTGTCCAGAGGGCTAGGTCGTCCGCAAATAATGAGGCGGACACTCCCTCGGGCATTCTGTCCAGTATATCGTTGATGTAGACGATGAAGAGGAGGGGTGACAGGCTGCTGCCCTGAGGGACCCCTTGGTGCATAGCCCGGAAACTGCTGCGTTTTCTTCCAATTTTCACACATGCCCTCCGGTCCACCAGAAACTGATGAATCCATTTGACAGTGCAAATAGGCAGGCCAGATCTAATTAGTTTATTGATGAGCCCGTCTTTCCACACGGTGTCGAAGGCACGAGAGAAGTCAATGAGGGCTAATGCAGTTCGTTTGGCCTTCCTCTGGTTGGAAAATCCGTCGACGACTGATTGTGAGAGCCTGAGCACCTGGTCTTCAGTGCAGGCTCCGATCCTGAATCCAGCTTGCGCTGGAGTGAAGAAGTGACCATCGACTCCATGAGTTTGGATATAGCAGGGGTCAGGCTGATCGGGCGATATGAACTGATCAACTCAGCCTGTTTCCCCTTTTTGAGAATGGGAACCACCATTGCCTTCTTCCAGGAGGCTGGGATTTCGCTGTGGGCCCAGGAACGGTTGAATAATCTGAGGAGGGATTCCCTGCATAGCGGCGTTGAGTTCCTGATCATTTCATTTGTGACTTCGTCCATGCCCGGCGCCTTCTTAGTTCTAAGGCACGAGATGGCTGATTCCAGCTCCGAAGGTGAGAAGGAGCTGCAGATGTTTTGTTCCGGCATGTCGCAGGGACACGGATTCTTCAGCAGTGATCTGTTTCTTCTCTTCATGATCACTGCATCCCGGCCCGGGTTCGTCCGGCTGACTGCGGCATACTCCGTAGCAAAAGCTTCTGCTTTTGCGGCATCCGTGAGCAGATACCTTCCGGATTTGATGATGGCACCACTGGAGTCATTGGAGCATTTTCCATCAATACTTCGAATCGTCCTCATTACCTTGGCCGGATCTGACCGTAGGCTCAGTCCGGATGCAAAATTTCTCCAGTCCTCGCGTTTGGCAGCGACGATCATCTCCCGCAGCTTCCGTGTATCAACAGTCCATTGCCGTTTCGCCTGGTCATCGTTTTTTGCCTGCTTTCGCAGGTTCCTGCACAGCCTTGCCTGGTCGCTGAGTTCAGGGCACCAGAATGCTTTGGCGTCCTTCCGGCGGTTTTTCGGAATTGCAGCCTTCGCGGCTACTTGGAAGGATGCTGAGATGGCGGACATCAGGTTGTGTGCAGTTTGTTCTTCTTCAGGCGGTAGGCGAAGGGACAGTTGGTCGTCCAGGATTTTCCGGAATTTAGCCCAGTCCGCTTTTCTGAAGTTGTAGCGCATGGGCTTCTTCTGATTTCTGTGGCTGGTGACGCAGTTCAGGCGTAGGCAGATGGGAATATGGTCGGAGACTGTATCTTCGAGCAATGACCATACAAACTTTCTATCCCATCTGTTCCCCAGAACCGTCAGGTCTGGCACTGACTGGGCTGTAGCTTTAGTTGAGATTCCAGAGTTGGCGACCACCAAATTGTTCGCAGTGATCCAGTCCTCCAGATCCTCGCCTATGCTGTTGGCCGGTTGGAATGGGTCCCACAGTACACTATGGGCATTGAAGTCGCCCAAGAGGATAGTGCTGCTGGTGCTGGGGAGGTAACTGGTATAAGGTTCCCGTTTACTTGAAGTCGCACCGCAACGGCGTCAGTGGAGTCGTCCGAGGTCGCAGTCAGTGAAGTGTCGATACGCAGATATTCGATGCCCTTCCGCACGAGCAGGGCGGTACCGCCCCCGACGGGCGTTTGGGTAGTCAGTCGCCGGTCCCGTTTCCTGTAGCAGTGTTCTTCGTTGAAGTCCGGGAGTCGCAACTGGTCTCCCTCTGTTAACCAGGTTTCCTGGATAGCGGCAACATCGATCTGTTCTTCCTCCAGGATTTTCCGGAGGAATAGCCTTTTGGCGGAAGAGAGGGCTCCCGCGTTCCACTGCAAGAATCTGAGCTCGCTGCGGGGCCGGTGAGTGTTTTCACCGCGACGACTGACGGAGCCTGTCGTGTTGGTTGACGTGGTGGAGGGCGGGCTAGGCCTTACCACACGCGGGGCTGGGGTAGGTATCACTGAGGTAGGCGGTAGGAGGGGAGTGGGAGCCTGGGAGGTATCAGGTCTGGTGCAGCGACTGCACCGGAAAGTGTCTATAGTCCGCTGAGGCAGTCCCCGGCTGCAACTGCCAGGTGAGATCACACTACGCATTCCTTCATGCACCCAGAGCTGACAGACTGTGCAATGATGGAGTAGGAGCGACGGCTGACCGGCAGCCCGCAGACTGCGCAAGGCCATCGCGGACCCTGATTTGGTTCAACGTCTCCAGCCATCAGCAGTAGCCGGGCGAGGTAGGCTGGTTTGCCTCGCCCGGCTGAGAAAAACACGGCTGGAGGGGGGGTAGCAGATTGGCTGTCCCGGCGTAGGGATCCAAGGAGGGTATGCGGGCTCCCAGACCAGGGGCAGCCCGAGATGGGAAACCATATGGTAGGCCAGAGGCTGTAAGCATCTCCACCGCGGCAAGGCAGCTTCCATTGGAGACGCACTTTCCAACCTCACCAGACTCATATTAGCATTTTACATGCTTGTCTTATTCTTAATTTACAACCGACACTATTTAGCATTTTACATGTTCCATGTTGACTCATATTCCTTTCTTTGCTCTTTAGGAGCATTTATATTTCTTGTATATATACTTTCATATTATGGGTTATAGGGCTTAGGACCACAGCAGATTCCTGAGTGTTATAAGGGGGCGCGATAGCACTCCCCCTATAATATGGGTGTAAAAGGCTCAGCGCGGCCCTTAGAGACCCGTTCGAGCACCGTGCCAGCTAAATACTCAGCCAAACTAGACAAATTTGGTATCGTTGGAATCAGCACGACGAGTACAACAAATAGCAAAAAAGTTTTGGTCAAAATTTTCAACTTTGAAAATTTTCGCTTCCGGACAAGTTAGGTCCGTTTGTTTTTTTCCGTGTAAGTCACGCTTGGGGAAGCCGTTTTAGTCTAACTCACAAACTGAACGATGTGGGCATTTTCAGCCGGTGAAGTTTGGTTTTTCTGAGAGTAGTATTTGTGTTAACGTACCTTTTGGACAATTTTCCGCTGCCCGGCCCGGCCGGCCACCTGTGCGGCCGGCCAAAGGTGGCCTGACCGCTAAGATGGCCAAAAAAGGCCAATTTTGTGTCACGGCTACAGGGCTCAGGGAACAAGCTACAGAGACGCGGCTTGTTGCATAAGAAACTTTGGGATAGGTAGCGTGTCATAACGAGGGCGATTTTCGATATCTGGCCAGGATCGTTCAGGCGGCCGGCCCAAAGTTGGTCCGGCCAAATGGCCATTTTCGGAAAATTTCTAAGTCCCAACTCTACAGGAAATAGTCAAAAATAGGCCTAAATATGCTGTTTTGGGCCATATAGTGGGACGCATATAAGGGTTGTCGGGGTCGTTGAAAACGATGAGCATAGTCACAGCGCTGTGCGGTGCTGCTATCGTGCTGTACTGTTATGCAGCAACCATAGCACGCTGTCTGTAGACTTACTGTAAACGGCTAAACATATGAAACTTGGTGATAATAGTGTCTGTAGTAAGGGGGGACTGTAGCTATGTTAGTTGGCGCACTCTCTAGCTTCCA
This sequence comes from Trissonchulus latispiculum, assembly GCA_030248195.1. Lineage (NCBI taxonomy): Eukaryota > Metazoa > Nematoda > Enoplea > Enoplida > Ironidae > Trissonchulus > Trissonchulus latispiculum. Next base: position 24,487 of record JASAND010024298.1, read on the forward strand.
CCGTGCTGTATGTGCTGCCCCAAACACAGCACCGTCGATAACAAGTTATTCATTTGTCACTGGCATGTGAAATTCGGCATACAGATAGTTTAGGACATGACAAACTATTATAGATAGGTTTCGTATACTTATTACGATGTTACTACATGGTTGCGCTGCAGTAGAGTGCTGCAGAAGTACAGCACGGCCTATAACTAACTACAGATAACTTGCAATCGTCTGAAATTCTGCAGGCACGTGCAGAATAGCATTGGAAATCATGCCGTATAAGTATCCTTTTTGGCAGTGACGTTTGTGTCTAGTTGCGCTGCAGTAGAGTGCTGCGGAAGTACAGCACGGCCTATAACTAGCTACACAAAAGTTGCAATCGTCTGAAACTCTGCAGACACGTGCAGAATAGCATTGGAAATGATGCCGTATAAGTCTCCTTTCTTGGCAGTGACGTTTGCGTCTAGTTGCGCTGCAGTAGAGTGCTGCGGAAGTACAGCACGGCCTATAACTAGCTACACAAAAGTTGCAATCGTCTGAAATTCTGCAGACACGTGCAGAATAGCTTTACAAATCATGCCGAATAAGTCTACTACTTTGGCAGTGACGCTTGCGTCTGGTTGCGCTGCAGTAGAGTGCTGCGGAAGTACAGCACGGCCTATAACTAGCTACACAAAAGTTGCAATCGTCTGAAATTGTGCAGACACGTGCAGAATAGCTTTACAAATCATGCCGAATAAGTCTACTACTTTGGCAGTGACGCTTGCGTCTGGTTGCGCTGCAGTAGAGTGCTGCGGAAGTACAGGTACAGCATGGCTTATAACAAACTACAGATAACTTTCTGCAACTTTCTAAAATATTCGTATTTGTAGTAGATGAGGGTTTTTCTGCCAAAATCAAGAAAAATGGAGAAATTGGTACTTTTCACGTTTCTTTGTTCTATGGCTTGGTTGACTGTTACGTAATTATTGTGGGAATTTTTAAAGTTTCTTTCATAAAGCTTTAGCATTTTGCTTAAGGTTTACTGAGAACCTTAAAAATGAAATAGGACAAGAATAAAAATGCTCCGATGGAGCATGAAAAATGCAATATGGGTGACACTGGGTTTTAAGCGGACAGAGGACTAGGTTTTAAAACGTTAATATGGGAGGGGCAGGTTGTAAATACCAGGAGGACTAGGTTAAAAGCGCACTAATATGGACCAGCTTCGCTGAACAACCCATATTCGCGGAAATTGCCCGGACTGATGCTGGTGGCAGTTCTTCAGTAACAGTTTACCAATTTGTGAGCATAGCTCTGCGTCTGCAACAGTTGTATTCGTAATACCTAATAATTACATAATTAATACAACTTACAACCCAACTTAATTTAATTAATTTAATTAATGCATATAATCCAACACTTAATACCACATATGCAGTAAAAATTGGTGTCACAAATCCCGCTCTGGCAGTTCAGTGTAAAGCGCTTGAAGTATATAAAGCATAATATTTCAAAATCAGCTAGCTCGCCTGGAAAGCTGACGAATTTAGAACTTAAGACAATAATGGTCAAATGCGGAGTGGACTAAATTCTAAATTCGTCAGCTTTCCAGGCGAGCTTGCTGATTTTGAAATATTATGCTTTATATCAAAAAAATCAAAAATCGAATTTTCGCTGCCATTTTTCGCAAATGAAGTCCGATCGAAACAATTTTGGTATGTATCATCAACTGGTTATGTATGACCCCCCCTATGTGTGATGCAAATTTCATGCCGATAGCCCTTGTGTAGCGAGAGTAATAAAAAATTTTGTGATTTTTTTGTTAGCGAATTCACAAAAAACACATGTTCGCAACAAACCGCCCACGGATAAAATCTCAGGATACAGCTAGGAAATTTTTGTTTTCATGCATAAATAGATCGTATATAGTCCACAGTGTTATTATGTAAAAAAATTTGGACCCCAAAGTTTTTTGAGCAGGCTGGACTTCGAATTTTAGTTCTCGCCCTTGGGCCTAGAGTGGCTACCCTGGCCAATTCTCTTAGCACTGTTTATTGACTCCAGAGACCAATTTTATCAACGTCTAAACCATACCTGAACGGGAGGTCAAATTTCACTGACCCTTGTGGAAGCAATTTTGGGTACCCCTTCTGAGAGCGATTTTTTAAGCCTACTTTTGAACGCGATTTTTAAGCGTTTTTTTGTCGTTTTTTAATGAAAAACAGCGATTTGTTGGCTAAAACACTGTTTTTCGAACGTTTTTAAGCAAAAAATAGTGATTTTTAATGGAAAATTCCGGAGAGGCCGAAAAGTGTTTGGAAAATTTAATCGTAAAACCTATTTTTTGGCAATTTTCTTACCCCTTGCGGCCAATTTTCTTACCCCTCGTGGACGACTTCGCCGATAGGAGGAAATTCCCCCCTTCCCCCCCCCAGTCCACCTGTGTTCTAAACCCGGATTAGTTTCTTAACCCGGGCCCAGAGTCAAGTGACCTTGGACCGTGGTCAGGGTCACGTCACGTGACTGGTCAAAAACTTTATTTCAAGGCCCGGGAAGCCTAAAAAACTTGCCTACAGTACAGGCATAAACTATGTTGACATTTGAAGAAATTCTTAATGACATAAATTTCTTAAGACAGTCTTAAGACTTTTCTTAAGCCCCTATCAATTGTACATAAGAGAACAAAAGAAGCGTCTTTACGACTTCAAAATTTCTTAATAAAGTTTCTTTAAGAATTTCTTCAAATGTCAACATAGTTTATGTCTGTATATATATTTGGCATTAGTTTTTATGTAGCTTTAGCCCAGATATGTGATTAATTCCTCCCCCTGGATCCAGAGGGTTGAAGTCATGACAAACAGCCGGTCAGTGGGCCAGAGGGGTCTGAGGTACCAAAAAACATGTGCTATATAGGTTTTCAGGGGTCGCATAGCTCGAATTCGGCGTTAGTTTTGCTGTAGCAGCCACCCCGCAACTTTTTACAAAAAGTTGTTGGTGGTTTTTTTGCGAAAAAGTTCCCAAAAAATGTCGCCCGCCGTGGGCCAGCCCAGAGATCATGGCAACGTATCCAATATATGGCTAAATACATAGTGCAGAGTGTGGACATGTTACATGGATAATATGGGTTAGCTAAGCGAAGTTCTTAGTGAGTAATAGCACAATTTTCAATTTTGGTCCGGAGTTGTCTGAGGGTCGACTATTTTGAGTACCCTGGTCAAAGGAGTTGGGCCTCGGCGGTCAGACTTATATATGTTAAGGTTGGGACCTCTGGCTATTACCACGCTAAAAATTTTCCAGCTGCGGCTTTTTACTAATCCTGTAGATGGTGTTTTTTGCGAATTTGCGGGGTGATTTTTTTGTTAACCATGCTATTAGGTTTGGTTTTTTCCGGAAAAAAGTCGAGCTGAAAAAAGTTACTTTCTTCGGAAGTAAAAATCCCGGGAGGGGTCGATTTCGGGGGGGACGTCAATTTCGCCCCCCCCCTGTAAAAAATACCCTGATGTTTTGTCCTTGTGGGCAGAAGCAAGAAGACTTCAGTGTTGAAGCAACTAAGAACAGTGGTCTGTTGTAACTAAGAGCATAGCTGTTGGCTGAAATGTTTAAATTGACCAGTTAATATTTCAAAAATAATGAGTTCCTCGTTGAACTGACAATAATAATAATAATAATAAAGCTGAGCAGTATATGAAAATTAAGAAAACTTCAAATTAAGTTCGGGCTTCATAATAAGGGCAAACTCAAAGCAAAGCTAATAATTTAAAAAATGAACAAAAATTGAGAAAATCACTAAAATTTTTTATTTCAACGCTTCTACAACTTCCCAGAAAGATTAAATTTTTCCGACTTTTTTCTTTTTTTCCGACCCTCCGGTTTTCCAACCGACCTCCGGAAAAAAGGGAAAAAACAGTACTCATTTTTCCGGGACTTTTTTCCGACGCCCAAACCTACATGCTATAGAGCTGGATGTTAGCTTGCTGAAACGTGAGTATGTAAATGTCAAAACTTGGAGAATATGTCGCCAAATTTTGAGACAACCGCTAATTTACTGTCGTTGTTTTCGCCAAAGAGGTGAACCTCTCGTTGCTTTTAGAAGCTTTTAAAAGCAAAGAAACTTTCATGCACGTATAAAATATTTAACTATTCTCTAGTTACGTATATATTGTTTTTTATTTAGTCTAAGGATTCTTCTTCGGCTACAAACGAAATCACCAGTTATTTTCAAGAGCTTCCTTCTGTTATTGGTAAGTTTAAGTTACAGTGTCTCTAGTGTGCGTGTGACAGTACAAGTCGCGCGCGCGTGTGTGTGTGTGTGTGTGTGTGTGTGTGCGTGTGTGTGACATTTTTGGAAGATGGCGATCTGCTGCCAGCTTCGTTTACCTTCTTAGCAGCTTATTTCTCGGTGCCTATTTCGTTTAGTGTCTGCGTTTTAAGTGTCTGATAATATGAGCTCTGTAAAATTCACAAATGATTAGACCAGTACCGAACTTAGCTAGAATGCCCACTATACTGAGCTTATTCTAGGGAATTTTTGTTTGAGGGTTCCCCTCGGGGGGAGTCATTTGGAGGAGGGCTAAAATTTTTCAAAATCTTTCTAAAAGCTTGCTAAAAATGGCGCTATTTTTATAGTAATCGCTATGTTTTTATTGCAAAAATAAGTGGATTTAGTGTTTAAATGGGCTAAAATCGAGTGAGACTCTCCGGCGAGGCCGGAAAATTTTTGAAAATTTGGCCTTCTGAACGATTTTTTAGGGCAGAAGTTGGTACCAAAAAGGGTACCCAGTTTTTTGGGCAGGAAGGTCGACCCCCCCCCAGTAAGCCCAAGTATACTACGTATATAATTGGTGAGAATGCTCTAATTCTTGATATTATCCCTGACATATAAAAATCCGTAAATTTTTCAGTAAATGCGGAATCTCAGAAAGTGTCGTTGCCTTCACCTACCAAGATTGCAAAGGATGATTCTGAAGCTGATAAAAGGTAATTACGTCTATATTACGTAAGTAAATAATAAATTTACGTATTTATAAATTTAATTTAATTACAAAGTTAATTTAATAAGTTTAGGGAGAAAATTGTCTAGTGAATCTAAAAAATTTGTTCAGAAAATCAGTCTCAATTTTTAGCCTATATATATTAACATTCCAGTTAACATTTGTCTTTTAATTAATTTTAATTATTTTTTTAAATTTTCACTCTGTAGATCTTATGGGTTGATTCCGTTCTGCTCCGAAGAAACCGGAAGCAGCACATCCTCTGATTCCGGATTTGAATCGGGCATTTCCTCCAGTGTTCCGGTTTCGGTCGTGGATTCCGTGAATCTGACCGAGAATTCGAATTCTGAAATCTCTGCTGAACAGACAGCCGCTAAATTGCTCAAACCAAAAAAGAAGGCCAAATCTGGTGCCGCCAGTAAAGCAAAGAAACGAACCTCAACGACTCTGAGTAAATCTTACGGCGATGTACAGCAAAGGTAGTTTTTTATTGAGAATAAAAACGATTAAAAATAAAAAGTCTTTTATGGTGTTGTTTTACTGTATTTCTGCAGTGCATAGAACAGGTGTTATGTTGGAATCGAACGTGAAATTTGGTTTGGTGCTCATGTTTGCTTTGATTCAGTTACTTCAGATCTTATTTTAGTTTATCACATTTTGCTAAATGTTTCTGCAGGCACAATTTAGTTATATGTGGTATACAAAGTTTGCACTGCGTAAAATGTCTCAGTTAAACAAAAGTGTGCTATATATATATATATATATATATATATATATATATATATATATATATATATATATATATATATATATATATATATATATATATATATATATATATACTGACTGTTTTGAATTGAATTATACTTACATACATAATTTAGTCTATCTTTATTTTAGCCGCAAGCTAACTGACTATTTTCCAGTAAGACGAAGCAACCGTCGTACTGCCAAAGAGCTGAAGGTATGCAAAATTAGTTTTTGGTTAGAATTTTTTAACGACACGAGATTATCTTCGTAAGCTGAGGTTCGTGTTCAGTTCTGCTGTGTTCCGTTTTAATATTCTTGGATCTTTGTTGTAGTTTGAAAAGCAACGCAGTGTGGAGAAAGCTATACTCTCTGGATGTGAAGATGGCTTAGAGGTATGGACATGTTTACCTAAAGTGTATCTAAAGTTGTACAGTGGCTATTTTTTAGTCGAAATTTGTGATAGCTACGTTACGTTGCATTTTCACTGAACGCTGGACTGCTATTGGCAAAACATCGCCCAAACTGATGGTGATTATTTTAGCCAAAGTTGGAGAAATGTGCGCCATTTCTTCCTTTTTTCGCCAACTCTGTTGGTACGTTTTGTCGAGTTTGGCAAAAACCGCCACCACTTTACGATATATGGCGCCTTTCGTCCATTACTTCACCAGCAGACCTGCTTTTCGAGAAATGTATTCGTACTGTACAACTCTACATGATGACCAACTTTACAACAGGATTATTCCATTCGCCTAGAATTGAACCCCATAAATTTATACGGATCTGGAAATGGGAGATACTGTTGTTGGCGCCTTTTCAAGAAAGAGTAGAGTAGATTTGAGCTGAAATTAATTCTTTTACTCCACTCAAGCTTGAGTTTCCCTCTTTTAACTCTTTCATCGTGTTAATTTTAACTTCAGTTAAACTTTCTTGAAAAGACCCTTTTTGCAGTATACAGTGCCTTCATGTATTGTTTACATAGCCGTACAATGTACTTCGCTGCCAACTTACCCGTAGCACTTAGCTGCTACTCTACTACTGTCATGTTGATTTCTGGGGTTAGTAGTCTAATCCTATCATCTGGACAAGAAAATCTGGTTTTGGGTTCCCAGTGTGGATAAACTGTTCTCGAAGAATAGGCATTGATATTTCATCCTGGTTCTAAATAATTTGTTCTAATTATTAATCTGTTAGTATTTGTTGTTTGTTTGTTGTTTGTTATTTGTTTGTTTGTTTGTTTCAGATAGTAATGCTAGAAGGCAAAGGTCGAGGTGTGGTGACCCGGCGAACGTTTGAGAGAAATGATTTTGTGGTGGAGTATCGTGGCGATTTGATCAGTCTTGGTACGGCCAAATCCCGTGAACACGTCTACGATGAAACTCCGCAAGTGGGCTCCTATATGTACTATTTCAACTACAAAAATCGAAACTACTGGTAAGTTCAGTCAAATGGGGAAGTGCTAGTTTTAATAAATTTTAGTAAATAAATTTCTTTTTTACTTCTGCTGTTTCGAACTAATGCAGCAACTGTACAGTAGATAGTAATTCGATTCTGCAAAGAAACGGAGTTGTAGGCAAACTTCGGGTGGTAGTCTTCCTTTCAGACTCATAAATTTTACTTCAAGAAAGTGAGCTAATCGCGGAATAGCAGGCGGACCCACGAGGTATACGTACATTAATTACAAGAAATAAAAATGCTCCTCTGGAGCATGAAAAAAGTAATATGGGTGATGGTGAGGTTGCAAAATCAAGAGAGGACTAGTCTTAAAAATGCTTAATATGGGGCTAGGTTCAAAAATAGAAGAGGACTAGGTTGCGAGCGAATTAATATGGGCACAGCTTCGCCGAACAACCCATATTCGCGGTTTGTAAATGTAAATTATTTTGCATATCCACGATACATTTAGTTTATAGTTCATAAATAACCTACAGCTACGGTATGTGTTCGAGCTTTATTCGAACTTTTATTTTAGCAAACGTTTTCTTCGATAAGTGCTTTATACTAACCAGCGCATTTTACGTATCCATTTATACGGAAAATTTATAGTCAAGAATAATTTAGGACTCTCCGACGATCTTCTATTTCCTCCTGACTTGGACCAATAGCTTTAGCATCATATCCTTAGATCTCTTCTAGTAGTAGAGCCAACAAAATGAAGATAATTTACGTATATATTCCTAGCTAGTCTAACAGTGCATGCAAACAACTATATTCAATGAGTATTCAACTGCTTAAATTTTTTATTGACTGACATTGATAGTTCTACGCTAAGACGGAACGTGAAATCCCGCGAATATGGGTTGTTCGGCGAAGCTGTGCCCATATTAATTCGCTCGCAACCTAGTCCTCTTCTATTTTTGAACCTAGCCCCATATTAAGCATTTTTAAGACTAGTCCTCTCTTGATTTTGCAACCTCACCATCACCCATATTACTTTTTTCATGCTCCAGAGGAGCATTTTTATTTCTTGTCCTTCTGTCATTTTAAAGGATCCCTTTCCAGCAATGCGGTAATGGATACAAAGGAGCTTGAACAGTGCCGTAGGTAGAGCAGAAAACTGATTATATAAATATACAGTACCACTGAATTCTTACCTCCGCCCCAAGCTTCGGCCGCTGCAAACTCTGTTTGTGGGTGTATGAGGATAAAAGTTTTTCACCTCCACAAAGAGTTCGACAGTATGCCCGTCGTGTTCAGCGACACGGATTCACTATATGGATACCGCCATAGGGCCGAAAAAAGTTGTTTTAGGCGGTTTGACCAGTGGTCAGTACGCCCAATAGACCGTAGTGACCACTGGTCACTTCCCTCGATTTCGGCAATATGCCCATTGAAACGAGCGTAGTGGATTTACAATATATGCCCCCAACCAAAACGCCGAAAAACGCTGTTTTAAGGGTGTTGACCACTGGTCAATAGGCCCCATAGACCGTAGTGACCACTGGTCACTTCCCCCGATACCGGCAATATGCCCATTGAAACGAGCGTAGTGGATTTACTATATATGCCCCCGACCAAAACGCCGAAAAACGTTGTTTTAGGCCGTTTGACCAGTGGTCAATAGGGCTCCTAGGCCGTAGTGACCACTGGTCACTTCCGTCGGTTTCGGCAATACGACCATTGAAACGAGCGTAGTCGATTTACTATATATGCCCCCGACCAAAACGCCGAAAAACGCTGTTTAGAGTGAGTTTTCCCAACTTTGACCCTGGGCGAGGAACCGCTGGAGCCATGCTGACCAGTGGTCACTTCGGGCGGTGTCGGCAGTATGCTCATCGTTTTCAGCGACCCCGATTTACTATATATGGGGACCACCCCGAGGCCGAAAAACGCCATTTTTAGTGACTTTTAAACCATTAGTAAAAGTGGGACTTAGAAACTTTTCGCCCAAACAGGCCAAAAAAATGCAAAGTTTGAGCCCATCTCCTGAAAGATAGGGAGCAAAATTAAAAAATCCCCCTCGTTACTTTATGCACCCCTACTGGTAGTTTTCAACAAAAGATACTAGACCTCTCCAACTTCTACCCAGTTCTAGAAAAGTGTGACCAAAATTTGCGAAAAATAGCGAAAGTCCGACTTTGGGACCTTGGCACAGAGCCAAAATTGGCCAGGTGCCAAAATGACCAAAAAAAGGTAGCATGGGGGGATCCTGTCTACCAACATATAATAGTAGTATGGTGCCAAAATGCCCACATCGTTCCAACACTTCGCCGTAAAATGCATTTCCAATAAGCGTTATTCACCGAGAAAAAAAACAAACGGACGGTAACTATCGCCTAGTGCAAAAATTCGAAGTTTCGAATTCGAACCAAAAGTATGGTGGTACTTGTTGTACTACTCGAGTTGTTTACGATGGTAACCTTTTTACTACTCCCGGACCTCTAAT